>SRLM01000935.1:52667-85948 GCA_015708895.1 Populus ilicifolia
ATATATATATATATATATATATATATATAAAGCAAACTAGTTGACTTGGAAAAAAGAATCTAGGTGATTTTTTTTAACATGTGAATGACTTCATTTCATTGTTTTTTTTTATTTTTCTTTTTAATAAGTAGCTTGGAAAGCCGGTTTGAATGTATAATCTATTTTTAAGAAAGAAAATTTGTCAATTGAAGTTTAATCTAAAATTTTATAGTCATAGGTTTTACAATTATAATCACTTGTGTATCGAGAGTGATATCTTTATAAAACTTGCATTGTTGCAACCAAATCTTTTCACATTTCAATCTTAGTAGTATCCCTCATGTACTAAGTCAAGGTGATGTGGCTAAAATTGTCTTAAAAAAGTTGGACAAGAAGTTTCTTGTCATGGACAATTTTTATCATCTTATTATAATATGTTTTAAAATGAGTCAATTGGTATTGAATTCATGTATATTTCATAAATTTGAGCATTCAAAATTATTTCGGTGCTATGATATTAGGAACTAAGCACATTTCTGATGCTTTTATTATGGTGTATAGATTAGACCATTCTATTCCTCATCCATTCTTATAAAGCCATCTATTTTTTATAAGCCTCTTCTTCTACAAACTTTTTTTTTATATAGCTTTGTCTCTAACAAAATCTATTGTATGGGACAAACAGGTTGGACACATGAATTATAGCCCACGAACTAGAATTTTGGAGATGTCCTATTAGGGCTTGAATTTTGTTAATGGAAAAGAGTCATGGTCATTAAACGAGTTCTTGTTGTTGGTTAAGTACCCAGGACTTCTATATATTTTTCCTTTAATTCCTATTCAAGTAGGCTGGTGAGCCTTTGCTATGTCCCCTTTAAGGTTTTCCATATCTTTTTTGACGTTCATCCTTTTAATGGGCTTGTTCCTCATTTTTCATCAATGTTTTTTAGAATCTAGTATTATAGGTTTGCTTCAAAGAGGGATCTATATTTCAATCTCTCAAACAAAAACCATTCATGTTTTCAAAGAAAATAAATATGAGATGCTTGTAGAAAGGTACATTAAATACTAGTATGCTCTTTAAGGGTGACAATAGTCATTATCTATATATTCAGGAATCTGATGTCATCATTGTTGTTTGCACCGATGAGAAAATTCATATGCATCTCAATCTTTTTGTAATAGCTTAGACTTTTATAGAATATATATGATGACCATTTTCTACCTAAAAGTCCTTAAATTCATAATACTACATGTTAGGTGACACAATCAAAAGATTGATATTTTTTTCCAAGTGCAGAAATGTCGAAGTAATAAATAACTCAACAAGACTAGAGTTAAACCATAGGGAGATTAATTATATAAATTATAAATAACAACAACAACAACAATAATAATAATAGTTATAGTAGTAGTAGTAATAATAATAATAATAATAATAATAATAGTAACAGTAGTAAAGAAGAAGAAGAAAAAGAAGAAGAAGAAGCCGATGAGAACTTTAAGATGAAGATGACACGACAAAAAGATTGATGTCTTCTCCCAAGTGTAGGAGTGTCGAAGTAATAAATAACCCGGCAAGATCGGGGTCGAATCACATGGAGGTTAATTGTACAAATTATAAATAACAATAATACAATAACAACAACAACAACAACAACAACAATAATAGTAATAATAACAACAATAATACTACTAATAATAATAATAATAATAAAGAAAAAGAAGAAGATGATAAGAACTTTGAGATGAAATATTAATGTAAGGATTAAATAATGATAATAACAAATATCAAGGTTAGAGGTTTCACTAATGATATATCAAACAAGTAAAGTATAAACTCTTATTATTTAATTGAAAACCACATACAAAGAAAGTTCCAATAAGATTATAGATTGTTAACATAATTACATTAGTCATCTTATTTGATTAATGCTAATACTTATAAATCTCATCAAGCATTCATGCTTATAACTTATGTTAACAATAAATCAAGTTCTTTTTATAGCTCAGGTGTCGGTTATACCATACAGTATGGGCTATGAAAGTGTCAAGCATTTGTTGTACCAAGTGTTATACAACATAAATCAAGATTAGTCATTTAACAAGCAAAGTATTGAAAAGTGAACAAGATAACAAATACAAAACATGTTAGTATCAAACATTAAATTCAATATTAAGTTTACATTATACTTATTTTTACTCCATTAGTGTAACCTTTTCACCTTGACATAATAAACTTAGCTAAACATAATGAAAGAAAGAAAAGTAAATAAACAAAAGAAGAATATAAATAAGATAAAAGTTAACTAAGTAAATGAAAGGCATAAACTTGATATTAATGAAAGCAAAGCATAAACATTACAAAAAATACAAAGAGAGAAAGCAAGAGCATGATTTTGATCTGTAAACCAAGATGCCTAAATGCATGACAAATGCCTCCTTTTATAGGCCAAGATTGAGAACTATTGATTTGATGACTAATTGATGAGTGGGTGACCAACTCTTAACTTGGTGACAATCCTTATCTTTTCTTGTTTGCCCAAAACGTCATTGATAATGTCAAAATTGAAGCCACTTGAAAACATGAAAGTTGTAGGAAATTATCTTAGATTTCTTGTGTAAAAAATTCAGCTCATTTGGACTTCTAAACTCCAGATATGGGTCAAACACTGAACAGTGCTCGGGCTGGAAGACAGATTTGGACTTCTTTGTTGTTACTATAATTTGAACTTGAAAATGACCTTTTTAGATCTTGGGCTCCATACAAAAGTTGTAGGCCTATGTCTTACCTTTCCATCCATATAAAGTAGACCCAAATCCAAGATCTACAGCTCCAGATATGACCCAATTATCAAACAATATTCCGTTTTGGATTGCATTAACATCTCTTTTCTAAGTTTAGTTATCTCTTTGTCCTTTCAATTTCAATTCTTAAATTCATCAATCAATCCTTTTATTTATGTGATAGGCCTGCTTTTAAAATAAATATTTACCACAAATTAAAGGTATCTTATATTATTAGATATATTATTATAAAACATGCTTTAGTTAAGGAGTTATTGATACTTCAAGTGCAAAATGATAACATAAAACCATGATAAAAATGCACTTTTAAGTACTAATCACCCCCCCAACCAGCTTATTACTAGTCTCTAGTAATTAAAGCATTAAATTAGAAAAACAATTTGTAAATTCCACAAAGCAAGGTATTCATCATTCAACTTTCATTAATCTATCTAGATAAACAAACTCTCATTAAATTTATATATCTGCCCACTAACTTTTAAACAAGATATTAATAAACCCTTCTTTTGTGCTCAATATATCAACATATAATTATAGGGCTTTTCTTGGAAGAAAAATAAATTTTTTGTTCTAATGTTTAAGGTTAACTTCCTTGGGTTAAGATTATTATTTTTTTTTTCTTTTTTTTTAAATATATATATACATATAACTTAAAACACCATATATTTTTAACCCATGTAACGAGCTTTTAGCTAATAACTCCCAAACTAGTTGGTCTTAAGGCATTAGGTGTTGAGACACCCCTACGAGCTTAATAACTCGAGTTGTAGATACTGATACGTAGATAATACAATGTTTGATTCCCTTAAACTTTTCTCCTTAACCCATATAACAAGCGTTGGGCCAATAGCTCCCAAGTTAGTTGACTTTAGGGTATTAGGTGTTAAAACACCCCTTCAGACTTAATTACTTAGATTAAGGAGGCTACAAAACCAAACTTATCTATATTTTTATTATCATCATTCTTTTTTTTGCTCTTTTTTTTATTTTTTTTGTTTTTATTTCAAATTATATACTATCACTTTCTCTTAGTTGTTACCTTTAACAAAAGAACATAAATAATATAATAATCCAATGTGTAACCTACAATTATATGTTAAAGTGTGTGTAAATTAAGGTTTAAGAATAAATGTTAAATGAGTATATGAGCAGAATTAAATGATAACAATGCGAGAGTTTGTAAACCTGAATATTTCAAGAAGTATTATGATAGACCTTATTAAGAATGATTACTAAGATATGTCTCAAGAGTCATAAAAAGATCTCCTTTACTCTACCATCACAGTAACAACAATTTTGCACATGCTTTATGAAATAAAAAACATAGTTAGTTAAATTTTTTTTAGCTACCACCCTCTCCCCTCAACCAAAACAAGACATTGTCCTCAATGTTCTAAGATAGAAAGATAGAGTATAAAAGATATCACCTAAAATAACGAACACTGATAAACCTAAAACAAAAATAAGAAATAACAAAACACAATAATAAAATAAAAGGACAAAAAATTACAAATGAAGACTCAAATCTAATCTAAGCTTGTTACGACTTTCCTTAGATGACCAATTTATACGACTTATGGAGGGATCAATTATAGGAATGAAAGATTATATGTGGTCAATCAATTGTTCAACAGTAGCAGTAGAGATTATGATTTGTCATATAGAAGAAGATATTAGAAATTCCTGTTCCACAACATAATCAAGAAAAAATAACAACTTATCATAATAATCATTAACATTTAATAGACCTATGAGTTTATGATGAATGTACAGTTGGGCCCAAGAGAAAATATAAAAGATCTCTTCCTATATGCCTAGACCACCTGGTAAAGCAATAAAGGCATCAGCATGGTGAAACATTGCATTCATTCAAGCAGACATTATGAAGACCTGAAGTTCCTCTCCAATTGTTTTTTCAATGATATCTCTTTGTGCTAAAGCTTTGGTGATGACCCCCAAAACATGACTACCTTCAAAAAATGCAGCTATTGACACACCTCCCATTAATCCAAGACTACTGATTAGTACTCAAAAGTACATTTTTATCATGACTTTATATCATCATTTTGCACTTGAAGTATTAATAACTCCTTAACTAAAGTATGTTTTATAATAATCTATCTAATAATATAAGATACCTTTAATTTGTGGTAAATATCCATTTTAAATGCAAGCCTATCACATAAATAAAAGGATTGATTGATGACTTTAAGAACTTCAATTGCAAAGCCAAAGAGATGATCAAACTTAGAAAAGAGATGTCGGTGCAATCTAAACCAGAACACTGTTCGGTAATTGGGTCATATATGGAGCTATAGATCTCAAATTTAGGTCTACTTTATATGGATGGAAAGGTAAGACACAGGCCTACAACTTTCATATGGAGCCCAAGATCTAAAAAGGCCATTTTCAAGTCCAAATTATTGCAACAACAAAGAAGCCCGAATTTATCCTCCTGCCCGAGCACTGTTCAGTATTTTGACCATATCTAGAGTTCTAGAAGTCGAAATGAGCTAATTTTCTACACAAGAAAGTTGAGAAAATTTCCTAGAACTTTCATGTTTTCAAGTGGCTCTAATTTTGACGTCATCAATGACATTTTAGGCAGACAAGAGAAGATAAGGATTGTCACCAAGTCAAGGGTTGGCCATCTACTCATCAATTAGTCATCAAATCAATAGTTCCTAATTTTGGCCTTTAAAAGGAGGAATTTGCCATGCATTTAGGCATCTTGGTATCCAGATCAAGATCATGCTCTTGTTTTCTCTCTTTGTATTTTTTGTAGTGTTTATGCTTTGCTTTTATTAATATCAAGTTTATGCCTTTCATTTCCTTTCATTTACTTTGTTAACTCTTATCTTACTTATGTTCTTATTTTGTTTATCTATTTTTCTTTCTTTCATTATGTCGAGCTAAGTTAATTATGTCAAGGTGAAAAGGTTACACTAATGGTGTAAGAATAAGTATGGTATAAACTTAATATCGACTTTTAATGTTTGATACTAGCATGTTTTATATTTGTTATCTTATTCACTCTTTAATACTTTGCTTGTTAAATGACTAATTTTAATTTATGTTATATAACAATTGGTACAATAAATGCTTGGCACTTTCATAGCTCATAATATATGGTATAACCGACACCTGAGCTATGAAAGGAACTTGATTTGTTGTTAACATAAGTTATAATCACAAATGCTTGACGAAATTTACAAGTATTAGCATTCATTGAATAAGATGACTAATGTAATCATGTTAACAATCTATAATCTGATTGGAACCTCCTTTGTGTGTGGTTTCCAATTGAACAATAAGTGTTTATACTATACTTGTTTGACATACCATTAGTGGAACCTCTAACCTTGACATTTGTTATTATCATTGTTTAATCCTTACTTTAATATTCCATCTCAAAGTTCTCATCTTCTTCTTCTTCTTCTTTATTGTCGTTGTTGTTGTTGTTATTATTATTATTATTATTATTATTGCTATTATTGTTGTTATTGTTGTTATTGTTATTATTGTTGTTGTATTATTGTTATTTATAATTTGTACAATAACCTCTCTGTGGTTCGACCCTAGTCTTGCCGGGTTATTTATTACTTCGACACTCTTGCACTTGGAAGAAGATATCAATCTTTTCGTAGTGTCAAGTGTTTGGCACCATTGCATACTCACAAACAAGAACAACCCTAGTAAGGAACCCTAGTCCAAAGGGCCAACCATAATCCATACTCACAAACATACAACCCTAGTTGGAGAAATCATCCAAATTTTAGTTGGAGGAGTGAGAATAACAATGCACAAACTTCACAACCATCGTTTCAAGCACACCATAATTTCTAAAATTCTCATGGATATGCACCTCCTTATGCTCCACCTCTTACAAGAAATTTTGAGGAAACTTTGTATGTATTTATTGAAAAGCAAGAGACAATCAACATTCAACTTGCTCAAAGCATAACAGATTTTAAAGATACTGTTGCAAAATTCATATCTGCTCTCAGTTTTCAAGAGAGAGATAAGTTTTCATCTCAACCACAGCAAAATCCCAAGGAGCAGTACAATGCAAACGTAGATAGTTATGGAAGTCAACACATGGATCAAGTCAAATCAGTCATCACTCTTCACAGTGGTAAGGTTATTAAAAAACCCACTCTTGAACCTTGTGAGAAAGATGATGAGTCAATCTGTAAGGGTAAGGAAGGGGTTCAATCTGAATATTGCAAGGAAAAGACTGATTCCTTACCAGCACTTCCATTTTCTCATGCCATGACCACTCAGGAAGAAATCGAGGATGAAAAAGGCACAAAAAATGTTGATGCGGATCTCTTATCAAGAGTGACAACATATTCAACACCCGACATCACACCAATCGATGATTACTTTCCTGATGAATCTATACTTTCTCTTAGTTCAATGCCTTGGTTTGCTAAAAATATCAATTTTCTTGCTTTAGGATTTTTGCCATCTCACTGGAGTATCGAAGATAAAAGAAAATTTTTTAGCGACGTGCAAAACTTTTATTGGGATGACCCTTACTTATTCAATTATTGTCCTGATCAAATATTTCAAAGATGCATTCCCAATAATAAGATAAGTGATGTTATTAAATTTTATCACTCTAAGGCATGTGAGGATCATTTCTCATAAAAAAAGAGGATTCTAGAAATCTTACAAAGTGGATTTTACTGACCCACCATATTCAAGGAGCCACCTGCATTCCATAAAAACTGGAAAATTATCAAAAGGTAGGATTTATTTCAAAACACAGAGAGTCTTTAGAGAGTCACCTGCATATTGAATTATTATATTATTTATGTTCTTTTGTTAAATGTAACAACTAAGGGAAAGGGATAATATATAATTAAAAAACAAAAAAAAAGAAAAAAAGAAAAAAAATGATAATAATAAAAATGTAGATAAGTTTGGTTTCGTAGCCTCCCTGACCTAAGCAATTAAGCTCGAAAGGGGTGTTTTAACACCTAATACCCTAAAGTCAACTGACTTGGGAGCTATTGGCCCAACACTTGTTACATGGGTTAAAGAGATAAGCTTAAGGGAATCAAACATTGCACTATCTACATATTAGTATCTGCGACCCGAGTTACTAAGCTCGTAGGGGTGTCTTAACACCTAATGCCGTAAGACCAACTGGTCTAGGAGTCATTAGCTGAAAGCTCGTTACATGGGTTAAAGATGCATGGTGTTTTAAATTATATGTATATTAAAAAAAAAGACAAAAATAATAATCCCAACCCAAGGAAGTTAACCTTAAACATTAGAACAAAAATTTTATTTTCTTCCAAGAAAAGCCCCATAATTATGTGTTGATACATTGAGCACAAAAGAAAGGTTTATGAATATCTTGTTAAGAGGTATTGAGTAGGTATATAAATTTAACGAGAGTTTGTTTATCTAGATAGAGTAATGGAAGTGAAATGATGAATACCTTACTTTGTGGAATTTGCAAATTGTTTTTCTATTTTAACGCTTTGATTACTAGGCACTAGTAATAAGCTAGTTGTGGGGTGTGATTAGTACTCATCATTATTTTGTATTTTTATCATTGTTTTATATCATCATTTTGCACTAGTATATAAATTGTATTTTTATCATTGTTTTATATCATCATTTTGCACTTGAAGTATCAATAACCCCTTAACTAAAGTACGTTTTATAATAATCTATCTAATAATATAAGATGCCTTTAATTTGTGATAAATGTCCATTTTAAATGCAGGCCTATCACATAAATAAAAGGATTGATTGATGACTTTAAGAACTTCAATTGCAAAGGCAAAGAGATGATCAAACTTAGAAAAGAGATGTCGGTGCAATCTAAACCGGAATACTGTTCGGTAATTGGGTCATATATGGAGCTATAGATCTCAAATTTAGGTCTACTTTATATGGATGGAAAGGTAAGACACAGGCCTACAACTTTATATGGAGCCCAAGATCTAAAAAGACCATTTTCAAGTCCAAATTGTTGCAACAACAAAGAAGCCCGAATTTGTCCTCCTGCCCGAGCACTATTCAGTATTTTGACCATATCTGGAGTTCTAGAAGTTGAAATGAGCTAAATTTTATACACAAGAAAGTTGAGAAAATTTCCTAGAACTTTCATGTTTTCAAGTGGCTCTAATTTTAACGTCATCAATGACGTTTTGGGCAGACAAGAGAAGATAAGGATTGTCACCAAGTCAAGGGTTGGCCATCTACTCATCAATTAGTCATCAAATCAATAGTTCCTAATTTTGGCCTTTAAAAGGAGGAATTTGCCATGCATTTAGACATCTTGGTATCCAGATCAAGATCATGCTATTGTTTTCTCTCTTTGTATTTTTTGTAGTGTTTATGCTTTGCTTTTATTAATATCAAGTTTATGCCTTTCATTTCCTTTCATTTACTTTGTTAACTCTTATCTTACTTATGTTCTTATTTTGTTTATCTATTTTTCTTTCTTTCATTATGTCGAGCTAAGTTAATTATGTCAAGGTGAAAAGGTTACACTAATGGTGTAAGAATAAGTATGGTATAAACTTAATATCGACTTTTAATGTTTGATACTAGCATGTTTTATATTTGTTATCTTATTCACTCTTTAATACTTTGCTTGTTAAATGACTAATTTTAATTTATGTTATATAACAATTGGTACAACAAATGCTTGGCACTTTCATAGCTCATAATATATGGTATAACCGACACCTGAGCTATGAAAGGAACTTGATTTGTTGTTAACATAAGTTATAATCACAAATGCTTGACGAAATTTACAAGTATTAGCATTCATTGAATAAGATGACTAATGTAATCATGTTAACAATCTATAATCTGATTGGAACCTCCTTTGTGTGTGGTTTCCAATTGAACAATAAGTGTTTATACTATACTTGTTTGACATACCATTAGTGGAACCTCTAACCTTGACATTTGTTATTATCATTGTTTAATCCTTACTTTAATATTCCATCTCAAAGTTCTCATCTTCTTCTTCTTCTTTATTGTCGTTGTTGTTGTTATTATTATTATTATTATTATTGATATTATTATTGTTATTGTTGTTATTGTTATTATTGTTGTTGTTGTATTATTGTTATTTATAATTTGTATAATAACCTCCCTGTGGTTCTACCCCGGTCTTGCCGGGTTATTTATTACTTCGACACTCCTGCACTTGGAAGAAGACATCAATCTTTTTGTTGTGTCAACTGCCTCCCGCATACACTAAATGAATCTTTCTCTCAACTAGTACCTGAACAAAATGATTTGTTAATTCTAAAAACTTATTTTCTTTCCCAGGACTAGATCCACCGAAAACATAAATACTTTTTATTTGATGACTTGAGAAACTTGTCATTTCTACACACTTTTATATTTGATAAATGTATGGGTTGAGTGGAAATGAAGGGAAGGAAGAGAGGATTTTATAGATAAGAAATTAAAAGGGCAATCATACCACTTATTTGTACGCTTGCTAGAGTCTCACACTCTCTCTCTTTATTTGTTTATTTATTTTTTGAAAAAGCATGTGTATGTATAGGTAGTTGTGATTGTGGCTCACATCTTCCCTTAGTTTTACGTCCAAGAATGGCTTAAACGCACTCTATGAGTTGGGGATAGGCTTCCCATCCAGTTTTTTTAAAAACGGGTAAATAGGGTCTTTGTTAGTCAGATTTTCAAGACTAAGTCAATCATGTTCTTTATGAAAATAGGGTTATAAATCATGAATTGCATGATGCGCATCTCCACTCAGATGCATATCAAGAGTTAATAGAAGAATATCTAAAGACTCCTTACTCAAGTCATCCTTAATTAACTGTATTTTATCTTCATCATTTATGGATACCGTTCCTAAAGAACGACATTGTGCATTACAAGTCCATCTAGCATATCAATGACAAACTTTCAGTCCTTTTACACGACGTTTCTTTGTAAAAGTGCTTTTACCTGTTCCAGGTATGTGTGAAATAAAAGAATTAAAGGACTCACCTAATAATCAGACCTTTACTTCAATCAACGAGCAAATATCTTCAAGAATTCCATGATTCTTTAACAACCTCAATCTTGCACATCTAGCACGGTAAATTTTTGTAATCGCATTCTAAGGCAGAGCGGGAAAATACTTTTTCAATTTTTCAAGATTAGTGTTCATTTTCAAATGAGAATTGAAAGAGAGATTCATAGAATTGCACAAATATATATACATATATTAGTTATTATGGGAAACTAAAACAACCGATTTAAGTCACGGAATACCGCTATTCGCTATTTGACTAGGGTGAGAGAAGTTAGCAAAAATCACTCAAAAAGAAACAAAAAAACAATTTGAGAAAAACAAAATAATCAACCTTTATCTACAAGATCATTTAACCCAGTTGATTCATTTTTACTAGAAAAATTATTAAAGTAAGCTTTCAAACGATGTTCATTTTCCTTAAAAATATTGTCATTCATTGAATTCTCAATATCAAAAGCCCTATAAGGATTGCTCCATCTTAATCTTAGCTCTCTAGGGAATGCATAGAGTTAAGAATTATAAAACAAAACTTTTTAACTAGTATCAACTTCTTGACAATTTTCACAAGTTTTGCAGAATGCATGTGTGTCCTTTAACATGGGAATGAATCTTTGAAATATTTGATCAAGACAATATTTGAATAAGTTAGGGTCATCATAATAAAATTTTTTCACTTCATTCAAAAACATTTCTTTGTCTTGGGTGCTCCAATCAGTTGACAAATCTCTTAAATCAAGAAAATTAATATTTTTATCATACTAAGGCATTGGACTAAGAAAAAGTAAGGATTTGTTAAGAAAGTAATCATCAATTGGTGTGATGTCAGATGTTGAATTTATTGTCACTTTTGACAAAAGATCCACATTAACATTTCAGTGTGTTTTTCATTTATGATTTGTTCCTCAGAATAAATCATTTGCAAATCTTCAGATTCATCCAACTCATTTTTACTTAAAGTAGATTCATGTTAATCATAAACTAATTCGTCAATATGATCTACTTCTTCTAAATCATTATCATCTCTAGGTTGCTTACAAATGTTGAAAATATTCATCTCCAATGTCATGTTTCCAATGTCATAAACTAAGAACGACACTTGTTCGGTTAGAAAGACTTTTTTTTTCATATTCAGTTTTCTCTTCACCGTGCATAGATCTTTTAAAAATTTAGCATAAAAAGAAACCTATTTAATAGCATCCATCAAAGGTATATTGATCTTTACTTGTTTGAAAGTTTCAAAGATTTCAGAGGTGTGATTGACTTTTCTTTGTTTGGTCATGACGTGAGGAAATAGAAGCGCTGGTGGGGAATCAGTCGTTTCTTTGCAATTTTCAGATTTAATCCCTTCCTTACCTTTAGAGATTGACTTATCATCTTTCTCACAAGGTTCAAGAGTTAGTTTTTCAATAACCTTACCACTGTGAAGAGTAGTGATTGATTTGACTTGATCCATGTGTTGACTTCCAGAACTACTTGGATTTGTATTATATTGCCCCTTGAGATTTTGTTGTGGTTAAGATGGAAACTTACCTTTCTCTTAGAAACTGAGAGCAGATGTCAATTTTGCAAGAGTATTTTTAAAATCTATCATATTTTGAGCAAGTTGAGTATTGATTGTCTCTTGCTTTTCAAAGAATACATGCAATGTTTCCTCAAGATTTCTTCTAACAGGTGGAGCATAAGGAGGTGCATATCCATGAGAATTTTAGAAATTATGGTGTGCTTGAAATGGTGGTTGTGAAGTTTGTACATTGTTATTATCACTCTTCCAACTAAAATTTAGGTGATTTCACTAACCAGGGTTGTGTGTTTTAGAGTATGGGTTGTGGTTGGCCCTTTGAAAACCGTTTAAAGCATGAGCTTGTTTATAAAGACATTCCTTAAAAGAAGGCAAGGCTGGACAGTTATTGGTTGAGTGCTCATTTGTTTCACATATTTGACACATAATGTTTTCAATAAATTTTAATTGACCACTCTTTTTTAATTTTAGTGCCTCAAATTTTTTAGCTAAAGATGCAAACTTGGCTTGGAGGTCATGATCTTCCCTAAGGTTCTACATACCTCCACTAGATGAATGCGGTTGAGTTTTACTCAGTGCCTCATAAGTACCCACGGTGTCCTAATTTTGAGCATTTTCAGCTAACAATTCTAAGTACTTTATTGCTTCATCAAGGTCTTTATCTTTAAAAGTTTCATTGCACATCAATTCAACCATTTGTCTATCTCTAGGTGTTAACCCTTCATAAGAACATGAAACCAATCTCTATGTTTCAATACCATGATGAGGGCAAGTATTAAGCAAGTCTCGATACCTATCCGAACATTGGTAAAATATTTCTCCTGGTTTTTGAGTGAAAGTGGTGATTTGTCTTTTGAAAGAGTTTGTTCTGTAAGATGGGAAAAACTTCTTGAAAAACATTATACTTATTCTTACACTATTAATGTAACCTTTTTACCTTGACATAATAAACTTAGCTATACATAATGAAAGAAAAAAAATAAGAACATAAATAAGATAAGAGTAAACTAAGTAAAAGAAAGGAAATGAAAGGTATAAATTTGATAATAATAAAAGCAAAACATAAACATTACAAAAAATACAAAAAGAGAAAGAAAGAGTATGATCTTGATCTGGAAACCAAAATGCCTAAATGCATGGCAAATGCCTTCTTTTAGAGGCCAAAATTGGGAACTATTGATTTGATGACCAATTAATGAGTGGGTGACCAACTCTTTTCTTGGTGACAATCCTTATCTTCTTTTGTTTGCCCAAAACATCATTGATAACGTCAAAATTAGAGCCACTTGAACATGAAAGTTGTAGAAAATTATCTCAGCTTTTTTGTGTAAAAAAGTTAGCTCATTTGGACTTCTAAAATTCCAGATATGGGCCAAACACTAAACAATACTTGAGCTGAAAGACAGATTCAGACTTATTTATTGTTGCTACAATTTAGACTTGAAAATGACCTTTTTAAATCTTGGGTTCCATATGAAAGTTGTAGGCCTATGTCTTAACTTTCCATCCTTCTAAAGTAGACCTAAATATGAGATCTACAGCTCCAGATATGACTCAATTACCGAATAGTGTTCCGGTTTGGAGTGTACCAGCATCTCTTTTCTAAGTTTGGTCATCTCTTTGTCCTTTCAATTTCAATTATTAAATTTATCAATCAATCCTTTCATTTATGTGATAGGTCTGCATTTAAAATAAATATTTATCATAAATGAAAGCTATGTGATAGGCTTGCATTTGAAATAGACATTTATCATAAATGAAAGCTATCTTATATTATTAGATATATTATTATAAAACATGCTTTAGTTAAGGAGTTATTGATACTTTATGTGCAAAATGATGACATAAAATCTTGATAAAAATGCACTTTTAAGTAATAATTAGAAGGTTAACGTAAGGACTAAATAATGATAATAACAAATATTAAGATTAGAGGATCCATTAATAGTATGTCAAACAAGTATAGTATAAACTCTTATTATTTAATTTGGAAATTCATTAGTACTTAAAAATGTATTTTTATCAAGGTTTTATATCATTATGTTCCACTTGAAATATGAATAACTCCTTAATAAAAACATGTTTTATAATAACATATCTAAATATATAAGATACCTTTAATTTATGGTAAATGTTCATTTTAAGGTTGGCCTATCACATAAATAAAAGAATTGATTGATAAGTTTAATAACTGAAATTGAAAGGATAAAGAGATGGTCAAACTTAAAAAAAAAATGCTGGTGTAGTCCAAACCAGAACATTGTTTAGTAATTGTGTCATATTTGGAGCTGTAGATCTCTAGTTTACTTTATATTGATGGAAAGGTAAAACATAGGTCTACAACTTTTATAAGGAGCCTAAAATTTTAAAAGGTCATTTTCAAGTCCAAATTATAGCAACAACAAAGAAGTCCGAATCTATCCTGTAACCCAAATATTGTTTAGTGTTTGACCCATATTTAGAGTTTTAGAAGTCCAAATGACCTCTATTTTTTTTCTTGGAAAGCTAAGACAATTTCCTACAACTTTTATATTCTCAAGTGGTTCCAATTCTAATGTTATCAATGATGTTTTGGGCAGACAAGAGAAGATAAGAATTGTCACCAAGTTAAAAGTTGGTCACCCACTCATTAATTAGTCATCAAATCAACAATTTTCAATTTTGGCCTATAAAAGAAGGCATTAGCCATGAATTTAGGCATCTTGGTCTCCAGATCAAGATTATGATCTTTTGTTCTCTCATTATATTTTTGTAATGCTTAAATTTTATTTTTATTAATATCTTGTTTATGTCTTTCAATTCCTTTTCTTTACTTAGTTAACTTTTTTATTATTTATGTTCTTATCTTGTTTATTTATTTCTCTCTCTTTCATTATATTTAGCTAAGTTTATTATGTCAAGGTAAAAATGTTATTTTAATAGTGTAAGAATACGTATATTGTAAACTTAATATGGACTTTAATGTTTGATACTAATATATTTTATATTTGTTATCTTGTCCACTGTTTAATATTTTGCCTGTTAAATAACTAATCTAGATTTATGTTGTATAACACTTAGTACAATAAATGCTTGACACTTTTATAATCCATATTATATGATATAACAGACACCTGAGTTATGAAAGAAACTTGATTTGTTGTTAACATAAGTTATAATCATAAATGTCTAACAAGATTTACAAGTATTAACATTAATCAAATAAGATAATAAATGTAATTATGTTAACACTTTATAATCTTATTGGAACCTCCTCTATGTGTGGTTTTCAATTGAATAATAAGAGTTTATACTATATTTGTTTGACATACTATTGTGGATCCTCTAACTTTGACATTTGTTATTATCATTGTTTAATCATTATGTCAATCTTCTATCTTAAAGTTCTTATTAACTTTTTTTTTTATTATTATTATTATTACTACTACTATTACTATTACTATTATTATTATTATTATTATTATTATTATTATTCTTGTTATTTTTATTGTTGTTATTGTATTATTATTATCTATAATTTAGACAATTAACCTCCCTGTAGTTCGACCTTAGTCTTGCTGGGTTATTTATTACTTCAACACTTCTGCACTTGGGAGAAAACATTAATATTTTGGTCTTGTCAAGTTTTTGGCGCCGTTACCTGGGAGGTAAGTTCTTGCAAAAATTATAGTATTTATTTTATTTTTTCTTTTTATTTTTCTTGTATATAACTTTGTTTCTTTTCTCTTGTTTCTTCTTCTTTTATTTTCTTCTTCCTTTTATTTTATTCCTACACATGTATAAGAATGTGTCACATACGTTAAGTGGTAGACTTCATATTGAGAATAATAAGAATAACCATGTTAGAACACTTAGAGGCCATATGAATCCCACAAGAACAAGTGTACTATCATGTATAGTTTTTCCTCCTAATGTATCTCATTTTAATTTTAAGCTAGATATTATTCAACTTTTACCTTCTTTTCATAGCTTAGATTTAGAAAATTCATACTTGTATTTAAGGGAATTTGAGGAGGTCTGTAACACCTATAATATCTTAAATTGTAGCACGAACACCATTAAATTAAAGCTTTTTCCTTTTTTATTAAAAGATAAAGCTAAAACATGGTTATAAAATTTAAGATCAGGATCCATTCATGTTTTGAAAAAAATAAAACAATAATTTTTAAAGAATTTTTTTTCATTTCATAGAACAAACTCTTTCAAAAGATAAATTATCACTTTCACTCAAAAACTAAAACAAATATTTTACCAATATTGGGATAGGTATCGAGACTTGCTTAATACTTGCCATCATTATGGTTTTGAAACATGGAGATTGATTTCATATTTTTATGAACGGTGAACACCTAATAATAGATACATGGTTGAATTGATGTGCAATGGAACTTTTGAAGATAAAAACCCTGATGAAGAAATAGAGTATTTAGATTTGTTAGCTGAAAATACTTAAAATTAGGACACCATAGGTACTTATGAGGCATTGAGTAAAACTCAACCTCATACATCTAATAGAGGTATGTAAAACCTTAGGGAAGATCATGATCTCCAAGCCAAGTTTGTATCTTTAACGAGAAAAGTTGAGGCACTAGAATTGAAAAAGAGTGGTAAATTAAAATTTGTTGAACACATTATGTGTCAAATATGTGAAACAAATAAACAATCAACCAATGATTGTCCAACCTTGCCTTCTTTTAAGGAATATCTCCATGAATAAGCACATGTTTTAAACAATTTTCAAAAGCTTAACCATAACCCATACTCGCAAATATATAACCCTGATTGGAGAAATCACCTAAATTTCAGTTGGAAGAGTGATGATAACAATAATACATAAATTTCACAATCACCATTTCAAACACATCATAATTTCCAAAATTCTCATAGATATGCACCTCCTTATGCTCCACCTTCTAGAAAAACTCTTGAGGAAACATCATTGCATGCATTCCTTAAAAAGCAAGACACAATCAATACTTGCTCAAAACATGACAGATTTTAAAGATACTCTTGTAAAATTAACATCTGCTCTCAATTTCCAAGAGAAAGGTAAGTTTCCATATTAACCATATCAAAATTCCAAAGGGCAATAGAATGCAAATGCAAGTAGTTCTAGAAGCCAACACATGGATCAAGTCAAATCAGTTGCTACTCTTGGCAGTGGTAAGGTTATTTGAAAAACCCACTCTTCATTCTTGTGAGAAAGATGATGAATTTGAAATTTGCAAAGAAAAGATTGATTCCCTGCTAGGACTTCCATTTTCTTATGTCATGACCAAACAAAGAAAAGTTAATCACAACTCTGAAATCTTTGAAACTTTCAAACAGGTATGAATCAATATACCTTTACAGGATGCTATTAAATAGGTTGTTTTCTATGCTAAATTTGTGAAAGATTTATGCACTATGAAGAGGAAACTGAATGTGAAAAAGAAAGCCTTTTTAGCCGAACAAGTAAGTGTCATTCTTTAGAACAATAATGATTTGAAATATAAAGACCCTGGTTGTCTTATAATTTTTTACTTTATTGGAGACATAAAATTAAAAGAGCTTTACTTGATCTTGAAGCTAGTATGAATTTACTTCCATATTCAGTTTGTTAGAGTCTTAATCTAGGTGAGTTAAAACCAACTTCTATAACTCTCTTACTTGCTGATAGATCTATGAAAGTGCCTAGAGGAATAGTTGAAGATAGTATAAGTCGATAAATTCATTTATCCTATGAATTTTATTGTCTTAGACACACAACCTGTTGAAGCATGTAATTCATTTCCTATTATTTTAGGACGTCCATTTCTTACAACTTCTAATGCATTAATTAATTATAGGAATGGACAGTTAAAGCTATTTTTAAAAACATAACATTAGAGATGAATATTTTCAACATTTGTAAACAATCAGGAGATGATAATGATTCATAAGAAGTAGATTTTATTGATGAATTAGTTTATGATCAGTTTCAATCTACTTTAAGTAAAATTGAATTTGATGAATATGAAGATGTGCAAATGATTTATTCTCAGGAAAACATCACAGATGAAAAAGGCATCAAAAATATTGACGCGGATCTTATGTCAAAAGTGACAATAGATTTGACATGTGACATCACACCAATTAATGATTACTTTCCTGATGAATCCTTACTTTCTCTTAGTCCATTGCCTTGATATGATAAAAATAACAATTTTCTTGCTTTAAGAGATTTGCATCTTATTGGAGTACTGAAGACAAAAGAAAGTTTTTGAGCGACGTGCAAAATTTTTATTGGAATGATCTTTTCTTATTCAAATATTATTCTGATCAAATATTTTTTTGCATTCCTGACAATGAGGTAAGTAGTGTCATTAAATTTTATCATTTTGAGGCATGTGAGAATCATTTATTATAAAAAAAACAACTGCAAAAATCTTACAAAGTGGATTTTATTGGCCCACCATGTTCAAGGATTCACATGCATTCTGCAAAACCTATGAAAATTATCAAATGGTGGGATTTATTTCAAAACACAAAAAGTCTTTAGATAATCTTCTATTAACTCTTAAGTTTTATCATAGTGTAGAAAAGCATCATGCAATTCATGAATTATAAACCTATTTTCATAAAGAACATGCTTGACTTATTCTTGGAAATCTAACTAAAAAGGACCTTGTTTTCTAGTTTTTAAGAAAACTAGATGGAAAGCTTATCCGCGACCTATAGAGGTGTTTAAGTCATTCTTGGATATAAAACCAAAGGAAGATGTGAGTCACAATCACAACTTCCTGTACATACACGTTTTTTCAAAAATAAATAAATAAAGAGAGAATGTTTAAGACTCCAGCTGCCCTATATATAGGTGATATGACTGCATTTTCAAGTTCCATCTATAAAATCTTCTTTTCCTTCCCTTTATTTTTACTTAACCCATACATTTAATAGATATAGAAAAGTGTAGAAATGGCAGGTTTCTCAAGTCATCACATAAGAAATATTTATGTTTTTTGTGGATCTAGTCCTGGAAAAGAAAAGGAGTTTTTAGAATTAGTAAACCATCTTGGTTAGGTACTAACTAAGAGAAAGATTAATTCAGTGTATGAGGGGCAGTCTTAGGTTAATGGGAGGTGTGTTAATAGTTGTATTTTTTGGAGGTAGTCAAGTTTTGGGGGTCGTCCCCAAAGCTTTAGCATAAGGGGACATCATTGGAAAAACAAATTAGAGAGGAACCACAGGTCTCTACAATGTCTAATCGAATGAATGTAATGTTTAACCATGGTGATGTCTTCATTGCCTTACCAGGTGATCTGAGCACATTAAAAGAGATTTTTCATATCTCCTTTTGGGTCTAACTGCACATTCACCATAAACCCATAGGTTTGTTAAAAGTTAATAGTTATTATGATAAGTTATTGTCATTTCTTGATCATGCTATGGAACAAGAATTTCTAAAAAATTCAGTACGAAAAATTATAATCTTTGCTGCTACTACTGAATAATTGATTGACCAACTACAATTTTATTCTTGTAATTGATCCCTCAATGAGTCGTATAAATTGGTCATCTAAGGAAAGCCGTAAAAATACTTAGATTGGATTTAAGTCTTCATTTGTGAATCTTTGTGTCTTTTGATTTTATTATTGTGTTTTGTTATTTCTTATATTTGTTTAAGTGTATTTTAGGTTTGTTAATATTCATTATTTCAGATGATGTCTTCTATACTTTATCTTTCTACTTTAGAACATTAATGATAATGTCTCGTTTTGGTTAGGTGGAGGGGGTAATAGTTGATATTAAAAAAAAACTAATTATGTTTTTTTTCTTAAACTATTTACAAACTGTTGTTACTAAGATGATAGAGTAAGGAGGAATTTTATTGACTCTTGAGATGTATCTTAGTTATCATATTTCAATGATTATTTGCAATATTCATAACAAGATCTATCAAAATACTTCTTGAAATATTCAGATTTACAAACTCTCATATTATTATCACTTAATTCTGCTCATATGCTCATTTAACATATATTTTTAAACCTTAATTTTCACACACACTTTAACGTATGATTATGGGTTACACACTGCATTATTATATTATTTATGTTTTTTTTAAGGTAACAATTAAGAAAAAGAGATAGTGTATAAATTGTAAAAAAAATAAAAAACAAAAAAAAGCAAAAAATAATAATGATGTAGCCTCCCTAACCTAAGTAATTAAGCCTAAAGCGGTGTCTTAACACCTAATACCCTAAAGTTAACTAACTTGGGAGCTATTGGTCTAATGCTTGTTACATGGGTTGAGGAAAAATGCTTAAGGCAATTAAACATTGTATTATCTATGTATTAGTATCAACAACTTGAGTTACTAAGCTCGTAGGGGTGTCTTAACACCTAATGCCCTAAGACCAACTAGTTTAGGAGTTATTAGCTGAAAGCTCATTGCATGAGTTAAAGATGCATTGTGTTATAAGTTACATGTATATATATTTTTTAAAAAAAGAAGAAAAAAAATCACAACCCAAGGAAGTCAACCTTAAACATTAGAATTAACATTTTTTTTCTTCCAAGTAAACCCTCATAACCATCTGTTGATATATTGAGCATTAAAGAAAAGTTTATTAATATCTTGTTTAAGAGGTATTGAGCAAATATATAAATTTAATGAGAGTTTGTTTATCCAGATAGATTAATGGAAGTTGAATGATGAATACCTTGCTTTGTGAAATTTGCAAATTATTTTTCTAAAGCTTTAATTACTAGGAACTAGTAATAAACTAGTTGAGGGGTGTCATTAGTACTTAAAATTGTATTTTTATCAAGGTTTTATATCATTATTTTGCATTTGAAGTATCAATAACTCTTTAACTAAAACATGTTTTATAATAACATATCTAATAATATAAGATACCTTTAATTTGTAGTAAATGTTAATTTTAAATGCAAGCCTATCACATAAATAAAATAATTGATTGATGAATTTAAAAACTGAAATTGAAAGGACAAAGAGATGACCAAACTTAGAAAAAAGATGCTGGTGTAGTCCAAACTAGAACACTGATTAGTAATTGGGTCATATCTAGAGTTGTAGATCTCGGATTTAGGTCTATTTTATATGGATAGAAAGGTAAGACATACGCCTATAATTTTCATGACTTAGTGACAATCCCTATCTTCTTGACTAACTAAGAAGCCCACATCTGTTCTCCAACCTGAGATGTATTTAATATTTGGCCCATATCTGGAGTTCTAGAAGTCCAAATAACCTTAATTTTTTACCTTAGAAAGCTAAGAGAATTTCCTCCAACTTTTTTGTTTTCAAGTAGTTTCAATTTTGACGTTATCAATGACATCTTGGATAGACAAGAAAAGTTAAGGATTGTCATCAAGTCAAGACTTGGTCACCCACTCATCAATTAGTCATCAAATTAATAGTTTCCAATTTTGGCCTACAAAAGAAGGTATTTGCCATGCATTTAGGCATCTTGGTTTCTAGATCAAGTCATGCTCTTGCTTTCTCTTTTCGTATTGCTTATGTTTGGTTATCATTAATATCAAGTCTTGCCTTTTATTTCCTTTCCTTTACTTATTTAACTTTTATCTTATTTATGTTCTTATTTTTCTTTCTTTCATCATGTTTAGTTAAGTTTATTATGTCAATGTGAAAAGGTTACACTAATGGTGTAAGAATAACTATATTGTAAACTCAACATGGACCTTAATGTTTGATACTAACATGTTTTGTATTTGTTATCTTATTCACTTTTTATACTTTGCTTATTAAATAGTTAATCTAGATTCATGTTGTATAACACTTGGTACAACAAATACTTGACACTTTCATAGTCCATACTGTATGGTATAACTGACACCTAAGCTACAAAAGGAACTTGATTTGTTGTAAACTTAAGTTATAATCATAGATGCCTAATAACATTTACAATTATTAGCATTATTCAAATAAGATAATTAATATAATCATGTTAACAATTTATAATCTGACTGGAACATCCTTTGTGTGTGGTTTTCCAATTGAATAATAAGAGTTCATGCTATACTTGTTTGACATACCATTAGTAAATGCTCTAACCTTGACATTTGTTTTTATCATTGTTTAATCCTTACGCTAATCTTCTATCTCAAAGTTCTCATCAAGTTCTTCTTCTTTTTATTTATTATTATTATTATTATTATTACTATTATTATTATTATTATTATTACCACCACCTTCACCACTATTATTATTATTACTATTTTTGTTGTTGTTATTGTTGTTTTATTATTGTTATCTGTAATTTATACAACTAACCTTCATGTGATTCAACCCCAATCTTGTCAGGTTATTTATTACTTCGACACTCCTGCACTTGGAAGAAGACATTAATTTTTTAATCGTGTCAAGTTTTTGGCACAGTTGCCTAGGAGGTAAATTATTGTACAAATTATAATATATTTTTTTCTCTTTTCTCCTTTCTTGCATCTAACTTTATTTTTTTTTATTTTGTTTATTTTTTTGGTTTTCTTATTACTTTTATTCTACTCCTATACATGCATGAGAGTGTGGTCACGTACATTAAGTGGTAGACTTTGTAGGGTATCCTCATCATTTTAAAAAAATATAGCCAATAAAGATCATCAATTACTTTATAATGAGAATAACTATGTTAGAATACTTAGAAGTCACATGAATCTAGCAAGAACAACTGCACCTTTATGCATAGTTTTCCCCTTTTATGCATCTCATTTTAGTTTTAAGCCAAACATTATTTAACTTTTACCTTCTTTTCATGGTTTAGATTTAGAAAATTCATACTTGCTTTTAAGGAAATGTGAGGAGGTTTGTAACACCTATAATAACTCAAATTGTAGCATGAACACCAATAGATTAAACTTTTTCTTTTTTTATTAAAAGATAAAGCTAAAACAAGCTATAAAATTTAAGACATGGATTTATTCGTGTTTGGGATAAAATATAACAATATTTTTTAAAGAAGTTTTTTCCATCTCATAGAACAAACTCTTTCAAAACACAAATCATCATTTATAGTAAAAAACTAGGAGAAACATTTTACCAATGTTGGGATAGATATCGAGACTTCTTTAATACTTGCCCTCATTATGGTTTTGAAACATGGAGATTTGTTTCATATTTTTATGAAGGGTTAATACCTAAAGATAGATAAATGGTTGTATTGATATGCAATGGAACTTTTGAAAATAAAAACCCTGGTGATGCAATGGAGTACATAAACTTGCTAGCTGAAAATGCATAAAATTTAGGACATTACAAGCATTTATGAGGTAGCAAGTAAAACCTAACCTCATATATCTAATAGAGATTTGTATAACCTTAAGGAAGATCATAACCTTTAAGTTAAGTTTGCATTTTTAGCTAGAAAAGTCGAGCCACTAGAAATGAAAAAGAGTGGTCAATTAAAATATGTTTAAGACATTGTATGTCAAATCTATGAAACAAATAAACACTCAACCAGTGAGTGTCTAACTTTGTCTTCTTTTAAGGAATGTCTTTATGAATAAGCTTATGTTTAAACAGTTTTTAAAGGCCCAATCATTACCTATATTTGCAAACATATAATCCTAGTTGGAGAAATCACCTAAATTTTAATTAAAAGAGTGATAATAATAATGCACAAACTTCACAACTACCATTTCAAGCATAGCATAATTTTCAAAATTCTCATGGATATGCAACTCTTTATGCTCTACTTTCTAGAAGAAATCTTGAGGAAATATTACATGCATTCATTGAAAAGTAGAGGTAATCAACATTCAACTTGCTCAAAGCATGAAAATTTTTAAAGATATTCTTGCAGAGTTAATATCTACTCTTAGTTTCCAAGAGAAAGGTGAGTTTCCATCTCAATCACAACAAAATCTCAAGGAGGAATACAATACAAATACAAGTAGTTTTAGAAGTCAACAAATGGATCAAGTTAAATCAATCACTACATTTTGTAATGGTAAGGTTATCAAAAAACCCGTTCTTGAACCTTGTGAGAAAAATGATGAGTTAATTTTTTAGGCTAAGGATGGGGTTGAATTTGAATATTGCAAAGAAAAGACTGATTCCTCGTAAGCACTTTCATTTTCTCATGCCATGAAGAAACAAAGAAAAGTCAATTACAACTCTGAAATCTTTAAAACTTTCAAATAGGTAAGGATTAATATACCTTCGCTAGATGCTATTAAATAGGTTCCTTCTTATGCGAAATTTTTGACAGATCTGTGCACTGTGAAGAGAAAACTGAATGTGAAAAAGAAAGCCTTTTTAGCCAAACAAGTAAGTGTCATTTTTCAAAACAATAATGCTTTGAAATATAAAGACTGTAGTTGTCCCATAATTTCTTGTTTTATTAAGGAACATAAAATTGAAAGAGCCTTGATCTTGGAGCTATAAGTTGTTCACTTTAGAGACCTAATACGGTGATGAGTATGACCGGGTGTGGGAGGCACTTGGTCCTTTGGATTTTCAAGGTCAGCAGGGTGCACCGGACACCACGCGACATGTGGTGATCTTCCAGTCGCTAGACCTAACCTCTGACTAAGTCGTTTCTAGGGTGGGTGGGCTGTTAAACAAAAAAGACAACTTTTCTCAAGACCCCCGCCGATGTCTCAGTTCAGGAATTTTAACCCGATTCCCTTTCAAAGCTCGTACGTGAACGTGTTGTCGGACGAGCTTCCCTTGTCTCTTAGGATCGACTAACCCATATGCAAGTGCTGTTCATATGGAACCTTTCCCCTCTTCAGCCTTCAAATTTCTCATTTGAATATTTGCTACCATTACCAAGATCTGCACCGACGGCTGTTTCGGGAACATAAAATTGAAAAAGCTTTGATCTTGGAGCTATTGTGAATTTACTTTCATATTCAGTGTTTTAAAGTCTCAATCTAGGTGAGTTAAAACAAACTTTTGTAGTTCTTTTACTTGCTGATAGATATGTAAAAGTTCTTAAAGGAATAGTTGAAGATGTGTTAGTATAAGTCGATAAATTTATTTATCCTATGGATTTTATTATCTTGGACAGATAACCTGTTGATTCATTTCCTATTATTTTAGGATATTCATTTCCTATTATTTTAGGATGTCCATTTCTTGCAATTTCTAACATACTGATTAATTATAGAAATAGACTGAAGAAGCTATCATTTGGAAACATAACATTGAAAATGAATATTTTCAACATTTAGAAGCAACCTAGAGATGATAATCATTTACAAAAAGTGAATTTTATTGAAAAATTAGTTCATGATCAGTTTCAAACCACTTCAAGTAAAACTAAGATTGATGTATTTGATAATTTGCAAATAGGTTATCTTAAAAAAGAATCAAAGGCAAGTAATTAGAGAACACAAATTGAGGAATTGCCACCACGATCAATTAAGTCAATACCTTTAAGTGTTCAACCACTCAAACCTAATTTAAAGTCATTACCATTCAATCTTAAATACTCATCTTTAGGAGAAAATAAAACATTTTCAATAATAATCTCTTTCAAAATTAATACACATCAATAAAGTAAGTTATTACAAACTTTGAAAATGCACAAAAATACATCAGGATGGACCATAACTGATATAAAAGGAATTAGTCCTTTGATTTGCACATATATAATTTATTTGGAGAAAAATGCTAAACTCTTTAGAGAAATGCAACAAAGGCAAAATGCAACGAAGGTTAAATCCTAATATGAAAGAAGTAGTGCAAAATAAAGTTATTAAGCTTCTAGATAATGAAATCATTTATGTTATTTTTTACAGCAAATGGGTAAGTCCTACCCAAATTGTACTCAAGAAGTTTAGAGTCACTATAATAACAATGAGAAAAATGAGTTAATTTCAACCAGAACTATTACTGGTTGGCGCATGTGCATTGACTATAGGAAACTTAATTCAATGACTAGAAAATATTATTTTTCTTTATCTTTTGATTAGTACTTAAAAGTGCATTTTTATCAAGGTTTTAAATCTTCATTTTACACTTGAAGTATCAATAACTCCTTAACTAAAACATGTTTTATAATAACATATCTAATAATATAAGATACCATTAATTTATAGTAAATATTCATTTTAAATGCAGACCTATTATATAAATAAAAGGATTGATTGATGAGTTCAAGAATTGAAATTGAAAGGACAAAGAGATGACTATACTTAAAAAAGAGATGTTGGTGTAGTCCAAACTAGAACATTGTTCGGTTATTAGGTCATATATAGAGCTGTAGATCTTGGATATAAGTCTACTTTGTATGGATGGAAAGGTAAGACATAGGCCTACAACTTTCATAGAGCCCAAGATTTAAAAAGGTCATTTTGAAATCCAAATTATAACAACAACAAAAAAGTCTAAATCTATACTACAGCCCAAATACTGTTAAGTGTTTGACCCATATCTAAAGTCCTAGGAGTCTAATTTACCTCTATTTTTTTTTCTGAAAAGCTGAGATAATGTTATACAACTTTTATGTTTTCATGTGGTTTCACGTTTGACATTATCAATGATGTTTTGGGTAGACAAGAGGAGATAAAGATTATCAACAAGTCAAGAGTTGACCACCCACTCATTAATTAGTAATCAAATCAATAGTTCTTAATTTTAGCCTATAAAAGGAGATATTTGCCATGCATTTATGCATCTTAGTTTCTAGATCAAGATTATGCTTTTGCTTTCTCTCTTTGTATTGCTTATATTTTGCTTTTATTAATATCATGTTTATGCCTTTCATTTCCTATCCTTTACTTAGTTAATTTTTATCTTATTTATATTCTTATTTTATTTATTTATTTTTCTTTCTTTGATTGAGTTTAGTTAAGTTTATTATGTCAAGGTGAAAAGGTTATACTAATGGTGCAAGAATAAGTATAACATAAACTCAAATAGACTTTAATGTTTGATACTAACATGTTTTGTATCTGTTATCTTGTTCACTTTTAATACTTTGAATGTTAAATTGTTAATCTAGATTTATGTTGTATAGTGCTTGGTACAACAAATACTTGACACTTTTGTAGCCTAACCGTATGGTATAACTTATACTTGTGATGTGAAAGGAACTTAATTTGTTGTTAATGTAAGTTATAATCATGAATGTCTAACAATATTTACAAGTATTAGCATTATTCAAATAAAATAACTAATGTAATCATGTTAACAATTTATAGTTTGATTGGAACCTCATTTGTGTGTGGTTTTCATTTGTGTAATAAGAGTTTATACTATACTTGTTTGAAATAGCATTAGTGGATCCTCTAACATTAATATTTATTGTTATCATTCGTTTATCCTTACATTGATCTTCCATTTCAAAGTTCTCATGAACTTCTTCTTTTTCTTCTATTACTACTACTACTACTACCGCTACTACTACTATTACTATCATTCTTGTTATTGTTGTTGTTGTTGTTGTTGTTGTTTTGTTATTATTTATAATTTATACAATTAACCTTTCTGTGGTTCGACCCTAGTCTACCCAAGTTATTTATTACTTCAACACTCCTGCACTTGTAAGAAGACATCAATCTTTTAGTCATTTCAATACGACCTAACATTTTCTTTAGAGGGAAAGTTCCTTTACTTTTCCTATGAAGGCTTCTAAGGCTACTAGCCTTAGTAATTCTTCCTTTTTAAATCTCTTCAAATATGTCCATTTAGACTCGCATTTTTATTAAGCAACACTAAGAAGTTTTGTTGAGTTTTTCTTGGTAAGCATGCTAGTGTTAAAGTATGTCATTTGCTTGACACATAGGTCATTAAACCTTTCAATAGAGTTTGGTTTAAGGTGGTTATACTATACATGTAAAGACCCTCTAAATGTTGTAGGAAGTATCTTGCATATTAAGTCATAATCTTGAATGACCAGCTTTTAAGATATTGTGCGTATTTTACACATGCTCCCTTGGGTTGGTCAAGTCATCATATTTGTCCAAACTCATTTCTATAAAAATATAGTCCTTATAGAGTTAAGTGTTCAAAATGTTTATTGGATATGCTTATACTTAAAATATCTCTTACTTCTTTATCTATTAGGCTCTTGGGAGCCTGGGGAACTGGGCATAGAATGATGATTATAGTGGTTGGTGTACATCTCATATTAACTACAAGGAATTCATTTAAATTATTTTCTTTATGCATGGGTTTCACAATGGTGCAAGTGATCTTTAGAGGGACTCTCATGAGTGTCATTTGTTTTGGTCTCCTCTAGGTATTGTAATCTTGAATGGGTTTTTGGTGTATTTGAAAGCTATGGTGTTAAAATATTATGTATTATTAAGGGTGTTAAGACTTGTTAGGGTGGCAAGGTTTGATTCTGCCCTCGGGTTGCCACCATAGCCTGTGTGAAGAGATGCACCTAACTAGTCAGTTGTTGAAGCTTTTGCTGGATAGGAGTGTGTTTAGTACTTAAAAGTGCATTTTATCAAGGTTTTATATATCATCATTTTGTACTTGAAGTATCAATAACTCTTTAACTAAAACATATTTTATAATAACATATCTAATAATATAAGATACCTTTAATTTGTGGTAAATGTTCATTTTAAATATAGGCCTATCACATAAATAAAAGGATTAATTGATTAACTTAAGAACTGAAATTGAAAGGACAAAGAGATGACCAAACTTAGAAAAGAGATGTTGGTGTAGTCCAAACCGGAACACTGTTCAGTAATTGGGTCATATCTAGAGCTATAGATCTTAGATTTAGGTCTACTTTATATGGTTGGAAAGGTAAAACATAGGCCTATAACTTTTATATGGAGCTCAAGATTTAAAAAGGCTATTTTAAAGCCCGAATTGTAGCAATAACATAGAAGTCTGAATCTATCCTCTAGCCCTAGTACTATTTAGTGTTTGGTCCATATCTGAAGTTCTAGAAGTCTAAATGACCTCAATTGTTTACCCTAGAAAGCTGAGACAATTTCCTACAACTTTCATGTTTCAAGTGGTTCCAATTTTGACATTATCAATGATGTTTTGGGCAGACGAGAGAAGATAAGGATTTTCACTAAGTTAAGAGTTGACCACCCACTAATCAATTAATTATCAAATCAATAGTTCTTAATTTTGGCCTATAAAAGAAAGCATTTTTCATGCATTTAGGCATCTTGGTTTCCAGATGAAGATCATGTTTTTGCTTTCTTTTTTTGTATTTTTTTGTAATATTTATGCTTTACTTTCATTAATATCAAGTTTA
The DNA here is from genome assembly GCA_015708895.1 of Populus ilicifolia. Taxonomy (NCBI): domain Eukaryota; kingdom Viridiplantae; phylum Streptophyta; class Magnoliopsida; order Malpighiales; family Salicaceae; genus Populus; species Populus ilicifolia. Next base: position 82,183 of record SRLM01000935.1, read on the forward strand.
TGCCTTTCATTTACTTAGTTAACTTTTATCTTATTTATGTTTTTATTTTGTTTATTTTTTCTCTTTCATTTTGTTTAGTTAAGTTTATTATGTTAAGGTGAAAAGGTTACATTAATGGTGTAAGAATAAGTATAGTGTAAACTTAATATGGACTTTAATGATTGATAATAACATGTTTTTTATTTGTTATCTTGTTCACTCTTTAATACTTTACTTATTAAATGACTAATCTATGAAAGGAACTCTCATAACTAAACAAATACTTGGTACTCTCATAACTCATACTATATGATATAACCGACACCTGAGCTATGAAAGGAACTCAATTTGTTGTTAACATAAGTTATAATCATAGACTTGATTTGCATCTTTAGCTAGAAAAGTCGAGACACTAGAATTGAAAAAAAGTGGTCCATTAAAATATGTTAAAAACATTATGTGTTAAATATGTAAAATAAATGAACACTCAACCAATAACTATTCAACATTGCCTTCTTTTAAGGAATGTCTCCATAAACAAGCTCATGCTTTAAACAGTTTTCAAAGGGCCAACCATAACCCATACTCACAAACATACAACCCTGGTTGGAGAAATTATCCAAATTTTAGTTGGAGGAGTGAGAACAACAATGCACAAACTTCACAACCATCGTTTCAAGCACACTATAATTTTCAAAATTCTCATGGATACGCACCTCCTTATGCTCCACCTCCTAGAAGAAATCTTGAGGAAACATTGCATGCATTCATTGAAAAGCAAGAGACAATCAATACTCAACTTGCTCAAAGCATGATAGATTTTAAAGATACTCTTATAAAATTAACATCTGCACTCAGTTTCTAAAAGAAAGGCAAGTTTCCATCTCAACTATAACAAAATCCTAAGGGGCAATACAATGCAAATGCAAGTAGTTCCGGAAGCTAACACATGGATCAAGTTGAATTAGTCATTACTCTTTGTAGTGGTAAGGTTATTGAAAAACCCACTATTGAACCTTGTGAGAAAGATGATGAGTCAATCTCTGAGGGTAAGGAAATGGTTGAATCTAAATTTTATAAAGAAAAGAATGATTCCCTGCTAGCACTTCCATTTCCTTATACCATGACCAAACAAAAGAAAGTTAATCACAACCCTAAAATCTTTGAAACTTTCAAACAGGTAAGAATCAATATACCTTTGCTAGATGCTATTAAACAAGTTTCTTCTTATGCTAAATTTTTGAATGATCTGCGCATTGTGAAGAGAAAATTGAATGTGAAAAAAAAACATTTTTTTAGCTAAACAAGTAAGTGTCATTCTTTAGAACAATAATGCTTTGAAATATAAAGACCCTGGTTGTCCTACAATTTCTTGCTTTATTGGAGAACATGAAATTGATAAAGCCTTACTTGATCTTGGAGCTAGTGTGAATTTACTTTCATATTCACTTTTTCAGAGTCTGAATCTAGATGAGTTAAAGCCAACTTCTGTAACTCTTTTACTTGCTAATAGATATGTAAAAGTGCCTAGAGGAATAATTGAAGATGTGTTAGTACAAGTCGATAAATTCATTTATCTTATGGATTTTATTGTCTTGGACACACAACTTGTTGAAACATGTAATTTATTTTTTATTATTTTAAGACGTCCATTTCTTGCAATTTCTAATACATTGATTAATTGTATGAATGGACAGATAAAGCTATCTTTTGGAAACAAAACATTAGAGATGACTATTCCTAACATTTGCAAACCTGAAGATGATAAAATTCATAGGAAGTAGATCTTATTGATGACCCTGTGATTAGTACTCAAAAGTGCATTTTTATCATGGTTTAATATCATCATTTTGCACTTTAAGTATCAATAACTCCTTAACTAAAGTACGTTTTATAATAATTTATCTAATAATATAAGATACCATTAATTTGTGGTAAATGTCCATTTTAAATGCAGGCCTGTCACATAAATGAAATGATTGATTGATGAATTTAAGAACTTCAATTGCAAAGGCAAAGAGATGATTAAACATAGAAAAGAGATGTCGGTGCATTCCAAAACAGAACACTGTTCGGTAATTGGGTCATATCTGGAGCTATAAATCTCAGATTTATGTTTACTTTATATGGATGGAAAGGTAAGAAATAGGCCTACAACTTTCATATGGAGCCCAAGATCTAAAAAGGCCATTTACAAGTCCAAATTGTTGCAACAACAAAGAAGCCCGAATCTGTCCTCCAGCCCGAGCACTGTTCAGTATTTTAGCCATATCTGGAGTTCTTGAAGTCAAAATGAGCTGAATTGTTTACACAAGAAAGATGAGACAATTTCCTAGAACTTTCATGTTTTCATGTGGCTCTAATTTTGACGTCATCAATGACGTTTTGGGCAGACAAGAGAAGATAAGGATTGTCACCAAGTCAAGCGTTGGCTACCTACTCGTCAATTAGTCATCAAATCAATAGTTTCGAATTTTGGCTTATAAAAGGAGGCATTTGCCATGCATTTAGTCATCTTGGTGTCTAGATCAAGATCATGCTCTTGTTTTCTCTCTTTGTATTCTTTGTAATGTTTATGCTTTGCTTTCATTAATATCAAGTTTATGCCTTTCATTTGCTTTCCCTTAGTTAGTTAACTTTTATCTTATTTATGTTATTATTTTGTTTATCTATTTTTCTTTCTTTCATTATGTCTAGTTAAGTTAATTATGTCAAGGTGAAAAGGTTATACTAATGGTGTAAGAATAAGTATGGTATAAACTTAATATGGACTTTAATGTTTGATACTAACATGTTTTATATTTGTTATCTTGTTCACTTTTTAATACTTTGTTTCTTAAATGACTAATCTTGATTTATGTTGTATAACAATTGGTACAACAAATTCTTGGCACTTTCATAGCCCATAATGTATGGTATAACCGACACTTGAGCTATGAAAAAAACTTGATTTGTTGTTAACATAAGTTATAATCATGAATGCTTGATGAAATTTACAAGTATTAGCATTAATTGAATAAGATGACTAATGTAATCATGTTAGCAATCTATAATATGATTGGAACCTCCTTTATGTGTGGATTCCAATTGAACAATAAGAGTTCATACTATACTTGTTTGACATACCATTAGTGGAACCTCTAACCTTGACATTTGTTATTATTAGTGTTTAATCCTTATGTTAATTTTCCATCTCAAAGTTCTCATCAACTTTTCTTCTTTTTCTTCTTTATTATTGTTACTACTACTACCACCATTATTATTATTATTATTATTATTATTATTATTATTATTATTATTATTATTGTTATTGTTATTCTTATTATTATTGTTATTCTTATTGTTATTGTTGTTGTTGTTTATAATTTGTACAATTAACCTCCCTGTGGTTCGACCTCTTGCACTTGGGAAAAGGTATTAATCTTTTAGTTGTGTCAAGTTTTTGGCGCCGTTGCCGGGGAGGTAAGTTTTGTATAAATTGTAATATTTATTTTATTTTCTCTTTTCACTTTTCTTGTATATAACTTTGTTTCTTTTCTCTTGTTTTTTCTTCTTTTGTTTTATTTTTTCTTTTATTCTATTCTTACACGTGCATGAGAGTGTGGTCATGTACATCAAGTGGTAGACTTTGTAGGGTATCCTCATCATTTTCAGAAAATATGGCTAAAGAAGGTAATCAATCACTTCATAATGAGAATAATGAGAATAACCGTGCTAGAACACTTAGAGACCACATGAATCCAATAAGAACAAGTGCACCATCATGCATAGGTTTTCCTCCTGATGC
>SRLM01000938.1:9551-32264 GCA_015708895.1 Populus ilicifolia
TGATCTTGGTGCTAATGTGAATTTACTTCCATATTCAGTTTTTCAGAGTCTCAATCTAGGTGAGTTAAAACCAACTTCTATAACTCTTTTACTTGTTGATAAATCTGTAAAAGTGTCTAGAGGAATAATTGAAGATGTGTTAGTACAAGTCGATAAATTCATTTATCCCGTGGATTTTGTTGTCTTGGACATACAACTTGTTGAGGCATGTAATTCATTTCCTATTATTTTAGGACATCCGTTTCTTACAACTTCTAATGTATTGATTAATTGTAGGAATGGACTGATGAAGGTATCATTTGGAAACATGACATTGGAGATGAATATTTTCAACATTTGCAAGCAACCTGGAGATGATAATGATTTACAAGAAGTAGATCATATTGACGAATTAGTTTATGATCAACTTGAATCTACTTTAAGTAAAAATGAGTTGGATGAATCAAAATATTTGCATATGATTTATTCTAAGGAAGAAATCACAGATGAAAAAAGCACCGAAAATGTTGATGTGGATCTTTTGTCAACAGTGACAACAAATTCGACATCTGGCATCACACCAATTGATGATTACTTTCCTAACGAATCCTTACTTTGTCTTAATCCAATGCCTTGGTATGATAAAAATATTAATTTTCTTACTTTAGGAGATTTGCCAGCTGATTAGAGTACAAAAGACAAAGAAAAGTTTTTGAACGAAGTAAAGAACTTTTATGGTGATGACCCTAACTTATTCAAATATTGTCCTGATCAAATATTTCAAAGATTGATTCCCGACAATAAGGTAAGTAGTGTTATTAAACTTTGTCATTCTGAAGCATGTGGAAGTGATTTCTCGTCAAATAAGACTGCTACAAAAATCTTTCAAAATGGATTTTATTGGCCCACCATGTTCAAAGACACGCATGCATTCTACAAAACTTGTCAAAATTGTCAAAAAGTTGATACTGGTCAAAAAGTTTTGTTTTATAATTCTTAACTTTATGCATTCCCTAGAGAGCTAAGACCAAGATGGAGGAATTCTTATAGGGCCTGTGATATTGAGAATTCAATGAATGACAATGATTTTAAGGAAAATAAACATCGTTCGAAAGCTTACTTTGATAATTTTTCTAGTGAAAATGAATCAATTGGTTGGAATGATCTTGTAGATAAAGGTTGATTATTTTGTTTTTCTTACATTATTTTTGTGTTCCCTTTTTTTAGTGATTTTTGCTAGTTTCTCTCACTCCGGTCAAATGGCGGATAACGGTACCCTCTGACTTAAGTCGGTTCTTTCAGTTTTCCATAATAACTGATATCTGTATATATATTTCTGCAATTCTTTGTATCTCTCTTCCAATTCTCATTTGAAAATGGACACTAATCTTGCAAAATTGAAAAAGTATTTTCCTGCTCTGCCTCAAAATACGATTACAAAAATTTACCGTGCTAGATATGCAAAATTGAGATTGTTAATGAATCATTGAATTCCTGAAGATATTCGCTGGTTGATTGAAGCGAAAGTCCGATTATTAGGTTAGTCCTCTAACTCCTTCATTTCACACATGCCTGGAACAGGTAAAAACACTTTTGTAAAGAAACATCGTGCAAAACGACTGAAAGTTTGTCATCGATGTGCTAGATGAACTTGTAATACACAATGTCGTTTCTTAGAAATGGTATCTATAAACTGTAAAGATAAAATACAATTCATTAAGGATGGCCTGAGTAAGGAGTCTTTAGATAACCTTCTATTGACTCTTAAGACGCATCCTAGTGGAGATGTGCATCGTGCAATTCATGATTTATGGCCACTATTTCATAAAGAACATGATCAACTTAGTCTTGGGAATCTGACTAAAAAAGACGCTATTTGCTAGTTTTTAAGAAAGCTGGATGGGAAGCCTATCCTCGACCCATAAAGGGCGTTTAAACCGTTCTTGGACGTAAAACCAAGGGAAGATGTGAGCCACAATCACAACTACTGGTACATATACATGCTTTCTTTAAAAGTAAATAAATAAATAAATAAATAGAGAGAGTGTGTGTGAGACTCTAGCTGGTCTACATATAGGTGGTATGATTGCCTTTCTAATTTCTCATCTATGAAACCCTTTTTTCCTTCCTTTCACTTCTACTCAATCCATACATTCAACAAATATAGAAGTGTGTATAAATGGCAAGTTCCTCAAGTCATCACATAAGAAATATTTGTGATTTCGGTGGATCTAATCCTGGAAAAGAAAAGGAGTTTTTAGAATCAGCAAATCATCTTGGTCAAGTGCTAGCTGAGAGAAAGATTCATTTAGTATATGGGGGAGGTAGTCTTGGGTTAATGAGAGGTGTTTCAATAGCTGTATTTTTAGGAGGAAGTCAAGTTTTGGGGGTCGTCCCTGAAGCTTTAGCACAAGGGGACATCATTGAAAAAACAATTGGAGAGGAACTTCAGGTCTCTACAATGTCAGCTCGAATGAATGCAATGTTTAACCATGCTGATGCCTTCATTGCTTTACCAGGTGGTCTAGGCACATTGGAAGAGATATTTCATATTTCCTCTTGGGCCTAACTGCACATTCACCATAAACCCATAGGTTTGTTAAATATTAATGGTTATTATGATAAGTTGTTGTCTTTTCTTGATCATGCTGTGGAACAGGAATTTCAAACATCTTCTGCACGACAAATCATAATCTCTACTGCTACTGCTGAACAATTGATTGACCAACTACAATCTTTCATTCCTGTAATTGATCCTTCCATGAGTCGCATAAATTGGTCAACCAAGGAAAGCCATAAAAAGCTTAGATTGGATTTGAGCCTTCATTTGTGAATCTTTGTGTCTTTTGATTTTATTATTGTGTTTTGTTATTACTTATATTTGTTTTAGTGTGTTTCAGGTTTGTCAGTGTTCGTTATTTTAGGTGATATCTTCTATACTCTATCTTTCTACCTTTAAACATTGAGGACAATGTCTTGTTTTAATTGGGGGGAGAGAGTAGTAGCAGTACTAAAAAAAAAATTTGTGTTTTCTATTTCATAAAGTATGTGCAAAATGGTTGTTACTATGATGGTAGAGTAAGGAGAATCTTGTATGACCTTTGAGACGCATCTTAGTAATCATTCGTAACAAGGTTTATCATAATACTTCTTGAAATATTCAGATTTACAAACTCTTGCATTATTATCACTTAAGTCTGCTTATATACTTAATTAACATGTATTCTTAAACCTTAATTTACACACACACAGTTCAACATATGAATGTGGGTTGCATATTGGATTATTACATTATTTATGTTCTTTTGTTAAAGGTAACAACTAAGGGAAAGGGATAGTTTATATTTAAAGAAACAAAAAAATTAAAAAAAAAGAAAAAAAAGAGAAGAAAAAAAGAGAGAAAAAGAAAAAAATGATAATAATAAAAATATAGATAAGTTTGGTTTCATAGCCTCCCTAACCTAAACAATTAAGTCCGAAGGGGTGTTTTAACACCTAATACCCTAAAGTTAACTGACTTGGGAGCTATTGGCCCAACGTTTGTTACATGGGTTAAGGAGAAAAGCTTAAGGGAATCAAAGATTGCATTATCTACATATTAGTATCTGCGACCCGAGTTACTAAGCTCGTAGGGGTGTCTTAACACCTAATGCCCTAAGACCAACTCGTTTGGGAGTCAATAGCTGAAAGCTCGTTACATGAGTTAAAGATGCATGATGTTTTAAATTATATGTATATATATTAAAAAAAAAGACAAAAATAATAATCCCAACCCAAGGAAGTTAACCTTAAACATTAGAACACAAATTTTGTTTTCTTTCAAGAAAAGCCCTATAATTATGTGTTGATACATTAAGCACAAAAGAAAGGTTTTTGAATATCTTGTTAAGAGGTATTGAGCAGGTATATAAATATAACAAGAGTTTGTTTATCTGGATAGAGTAATGGAAGTTAAATGATGAATACCTTGCTTTGTGGAATTTGCAAATTATTTTTCTACTTTAACGCTTTAATTACTAGGGACTAGTAATAAGCTAGTTGGGGGGTGTGATTAGTACTCAAAAGTGCATTTTTATCATGGTTTTATATCATCATTTTGCACTTGAAGTATCAATAACTCATTAACTAAAATATGTTTTATAATAATCTATCTAATAATACAAGATACCTTTAATTTATGGTAAATGCCTATTTTAAATGTAGGCCTATCACATAAATGAAAGGATTGATTGATGACTTTAAAAACTTCAATTGCAAAGGCAAAGAGATGATCAAACTTAGAAAAGAGATGTCGGTGCAATCTAAATCGGAACACTGTTTGGTAATTGGGTAATATCTAGAGCTATAAATCTCAAATTTAGGTCTACTTTATATGGATGGAAAGGTAAGATATAGGCCTATAACTTTCATATGGAGTCCAAGATTTAAAAAGGCCATTTTCAAGTCCAAATTGTTGGAACAACAAAGAAGCCCGAATCTGTCATCCAGCCCGAGCATTGTTCAGTATTTTGGCCATATCTAGAGTTCTAGAAGTCGAAATGAGCTGAATTTTTACACAAGAAAGCTGAGATAATTTTCTAGAACTTTTATGTTTTCAAGTGGCTCTAATTTTGACATCATTAATGACATTTTGGGCACATAAGAGAAGATAAGGATTGTCACCAAGTCAAGGGTTGGCCATCTACGCATCAATTAGTCATCAAATCAATAGTTCCCAATTTTGGCCTATAAAAGGAGGCATTTGCCATGCATTTAGACATCTTGGTATCCAAATCAAGATCATGCTCTTCCTTTCTCTCTTTGTATTTTTTGTAATGTTTATACTTTGCTTCCATTAATATTATGTTTATGCCTTTCATTTCCTATAAAATATTTTGAGTCAATTAGGAGTCCCTCGAGCCATAACAAGTGATGGTGGAACACATTTCTATAACAAGTGATTTGAGTCTTTAATGAAGAAATATGGAATCACATATAAAGTTGCCACTCCTTATCACCCTCAAACAAGTGGACAAGTAAAGCTTGCTAATAGGGAGATCAAATACATTTTGGAGAAAACAGTGAACCCTAATAGGAAATATTGATCTTTAAGACTTAATGATGCACTTTGAGCTTATCGAATTGCTTATAAAACATTATTAGGTATGTCACCTTATAGACAAGTCTATGGAAAACCTTGTCACTTGCTTGTGGAACTTGAACATAAAGCTTATTGGGCTATTAAAGCTTTCAATTCAAATCTGGATGATGCTAGTCAACTATGAAAATTATAAATAAATGAGCTTGAGAAAATAAGAAATGATGCATATGAAAATTCAAGAATTCATAAAGCAAGAATCAAAGAGTTTCATGACAAGAAAAACATTCAATGTTGGTCAAAAAGTCTTGCTTTATAATTCTCGACTGTATTTATTTCTTGGAAAATTAAGATCAAGATAGAGCAGTCCGTTTATTGTGAAACATGTGTATCCATATGGGGCTTACGACATCGAGAATCCAAAGAATGACAATGTTTTCAAGGTAAATGGACATCGTCTGAAAGTTTACTTTGATAATTTTTTAGATGAACATGACTCTATTGAATAGGGTGATCTTGTATATAAAGATTGATTTTTTTTGTGTTTCTTTTTGAGTGATTTTTGCTAGTTTCTCTTACCCCGGTCAAATGGCGGATAACAGTACTCTATGACTTAAGTTGGTTCTTTCAGTTTCCCACAATAACTTATATTTGTGTATATACTTGTGCAGCTCTTTGAATCTCTTTTCCAATTCTCATTTGAAAATGGACACTAATCTTAAAAAATTGAAAAAGTATTTTCCCGCTCTACCTCAAAATGCGATTACAAAAATTTACCATGCTAGATGTGCAAGATTGAGATTGTTAATGAATAATGAAATTCCTAAAGATATTCGTTGGTTGATTGAAGCAAAGGTCTGATTATCAGGTGAGTTCTTTAACTCCTTCATTTCACACATGCCTAGAACAAGTAAAAGTACTTTTGTAAAGAAACGCTGAGCAAAACGACTGAAAGTCTGTCATTGATGTGCTAGATGGACTTGTAATATGCAATGTTGTTCTTTAGGAATGGTATCTATAAACCGTGAAGATAAAATACAATTCATTAAGGATGGCTTGAGTAAGGAGTCTTTAGATAATCTTCTATTGACTCTTGAGACGCATCCTAGTAGAGATGTGCATCATGTAATTCATGATTTATGGCCACTATTTCATAAAGAACATGATCGACTTAATATTGAGAATCTAACTAAAAAAACCATGTTTGCCAGTTTTTAAGAAAATTGGATGGGAAGCCTATCCTCGACCCATAGAGGGCGTTTAAGTCATTCTTGGATGTAAAACCAAGGAAAGATATGAGCCACAACTACTTGTACATACACATGCTTTTTCAAAAGTAAATAAATAAATAAATAAAAAGAAAAAGAGAGAGAGTGTGAGACTCCAGCTGGCCTTTACATAGGTGGTATGATTGCCCTTTTAATTTCTCATCTATAAAATCCTCTCTTCCTTCCTTTCATTTCTACTCAACTCATACATTCAACAACTACCGAAGTGTGTAGAGATGGCAAGTTCTTCAGGTCATCATATAAGAAATATTTGTGTTTTCAGTGGATTTGGTCCTAAGAAAGAAAAGGAGTTTTTAGAATCAGCAAATCATCTTGGTCAGATGCTAGCTGAGAGAAAGATTTATTTAGTGTATAGGGGAGGCAGTCTTGGGTTAATGGGAGGTGTGTCAATAGCTGTATTTTTAGGAGGTAGTCAAGTTTTGAGAGTCGTCCCCGAAGCTTTAGCACAATGGGACATCATTGAAAAAACAATTAGAGAGGAACTTTAGGTCTCTATAATGTCAGCTCAAATGAATGCAATGTTTAACCATGTTGATGCCTTCATTGCTTTACCAGGTGGTTTAGGCACATTGGAAGAGATTTTTCATATTTCCTCTTAGGCCCAACTGCATATTCACCATAAACTCATAGGTTTGTTAAATGTTAATGGTTATTATGATAAGTTGTCTTTTCTTGATCATGTTGTGGAAAAGAAATTTCTAACATCTTTTGCACGACAAATCATAATCTCTGCTGTTACTGCTAAACAATTGATTGACCAACTACAATCTTTCATTCCTGTAATTGATCCTTCCATGAGTCGCATAAATTGGTCAACCAAGAAAAGCCGTAAAAAGCTTAGATTGGATTTGAGCCTTCATTTGTGAATCTTTATGTCTTTTGGTTTTATTATTGTGTTTTGTTGTTTTTTATATTTGTTTTAGTGTGTTTCAGGTTTGTCAGTGTTCGTTATTTCAGGTGATATTTTCTATACTCTATTTTTCTACCTTTAAATATTGAGGACAATGTCTCGTTTTAGTTTGGGGGAGAGGGTAGTAGCTAAAAAAAAAACTATGTTTTCTATTTCATAAAGCATGTGCAAAATTGTTATTACTATGATGGCAGAGTAAGGAGAACTTTTTATGACTCTTGAGACGCATCTTAGTAATCATTCGTAACAAAGTCTATCATAATACTTCTTGAAATATTCAGATTTACAAATAATCGCATTGTTATCACTTAATTCTGCGTATATACTTATATAGCATGTATTCTTAAACCTTACGTTACACAGACACACTTTAACATATAATTGTGGGTTGCATATTAGATTATTACATTATTTATGTTCTTTTGTTAAAGGTAACAACTAAAGAAAAGGGATAATATATAATTAAAAAAGAAGAAGAAGAATAAGAAAAAAATGATAATAATAAAAATATAGATAAGTTTGATTTTGTAGCCTCCCTAACCTAAGCAATTAAGACCGAAGGGGTGTTTTAACACCTAATACCTTAAAGTCAACTAACTTAGGAGCTATTGGCCCAACGCTTGTTATATGGGTTGAGAAGAAAAGCTTAAGGAATCAAACATTGCACTATCTACATATTAATATTTGCGACCAGAGTTACTAAGCTCGTTGGGGTGTTTTAACACCTAATGCCCTGAGACCAACTCGTCTGGGAGTCATTAGCTGAAAGCTCGTTACATGGGTTAAACATGGTGTTTTAAATTATATGTATATATATTATAAAAAAAAGACAAAAATAATAATCCCAACCCAAGGAAGTTAACCTTAAACATTAGAACAAAAATTTTGTTTTCTTCCAAGAAAAGCCCCATAATTATGTGTTGATACATTGAGCATAAAAGAAAGGTTTATGAATATCTTGTTAAGAGGTATTAAGCAGGTATATAAATTTAACGAGAGTTTGTTTATCTGGATAGATTAATGGAAGTTAAATGATGAATACCTCGCTTTGTGGAATTTGCAAATTGTTTTTCTATTTTAACGTTTTGATTACTAGGGACTAGTAATAAGCTAGTTGGGGGTGTGATTGATACCTAAAAGTGTATTTTTATCAAGGTTTTATATCATCATTTTGCACTTAAAGTATCAATAATTCCTTAACTAAAGCATGTTTTATAATAATATATCTAATAATATAAGATACCTTTAATTTGTCGTAAATGTTCATTTTAAATGCAGGCCTATCATATAAATGAAAGGATTGATTAATGAATTTAAGAACTGAAATTGAAAGGATAAAGAGATGGCTAAACTTAGAAAAGAGATGTCGGTGCAATCCAAACCAGAACACTGTTTGGTAATTGGATCATATTTGGAGCTATAGATCTCATATTTAAGTCTAGTTTATATGGATGGAAAGGTAAGACATAGACCTACAACTTTCATATGGAACCCAGGATCTAAAAAGGTCATTTTCAAGTCCAAATTGTTGCAACAATAAAGAAGCCCGAATCTGTCCTCCAGCTCGAGCATTGTTCAATATTTTGGACATATCTAGAGTTCTAGAATTTGAAATTGAAAAGACAAAGAGATGGGCAAACTTAGAAAAGAGATGTTGGTATAGTCTAAACCGGAACACTATTCAGTAATTATGTCATATCTGGAGCTATAGATCTCAGATTTAGGTCTACTTTATATAGATGAAAAATTAAGACATAGACCTATAACTTTCATATGGAGCTTAAGACTTAAAAATGTCATTTTCAAGTCCAAATTGTTGCAATAATAAAGAAGCCCGAATTTGTCCTCCAGCCCGAGCACTGTTCAGTATTTTGGCCATATCTGGAGTTCTAAAAGTTGAAATGAGCTAAATTTTTTACACAAGAAAGCTGAGACAATTTCCTACAACTTTTATATTTCAAGTGGCTCCAATTTTGACGTTATCAATGACGTTTTGGGCAGACAAGAGAAGATAAGGATTGTCACCAAGTCAAGAGTTGGCCACCTACTCATCAATTAGTCATCAAATCAATAATTTCTAATTTTGACCTATAAAAGGAGGCATTTGCCATGCATTTAGGCATCTTGGTGTCCAGATCAAGATCATGCTCTTGTTTTCTCTCTTGTATTTTTTGTATTGCTTATGTTTTGCTTTTATTAATATCAAGTTTATACTTTTCCTTTCCTTTCCTTTGCTTTGTTAACTCTTATCTTATTTATGTTCTTATTTTATTTATCTATTTTTCTTTCTTTCATTATGTCTAGCTAAGTTTATTATGTCAAGGTGAGAAGGTTACACTAATGGTGTAAGAATAAGTATAGTATAAACTTAATATGGACTTTAATGTTTAATACTAACATGTTTTATATTTGTTATCTTGTTCACTCTTTAATACTTTGCTTATTAAATGACTAATCTTGATTTATGTTGTATAACACTTGGTACAACAAATACTTGGCACTTTCATAGCTCATACTGTATGGTATAACCAACACCTGAGCTATGAAAGGAACTTGATTTATTGTTAACATAAGTTATAATCATGAATGCTTGACAAAATTTACAAGTGCTAGCATTAATTGAATAAGATGACTAATGTAATCATGTTAACAATCTATAATCTGATTGGAACCTCCTTTGTGTGTGGATTCCAATTGAAAAATAAGAGTTTATACTAAACTTGTTTGAGATACAATCAGTGGAACCTCTAACTTTGACATTTCTTATTATTATTGTTTAATCCTTACGTTAATTTTTCATCTCAAAATTCTCATCAACTTTTCTTTTTCTTCTTTTTCTTTATTATTGTTGTTGTTGTTAGTACTACTACTAGTACTAATACTATTATTATTATTATTATTATAGTTGTTGTTATTGTTATTATTGTTGTTATTGCTATTATTGTTGCTTATAATTTATATAATTAACCTCCCTGTGGTTCGACCCCAGTCTTGCCGAGTTATTTATTACTTCGACACTCCTGCACTTGGCAGAAGACATCAATCTTTTAGTCATATCACCACCTAAATGTAACAACCCGGCTTTTCAAGACCCAACACAACAGAATTTTTTTTTCTTTGACACACATCGTGTCGGTAAATTGCGAACCTATTTTCCTCACATCATCAAAATGCAATCCATACATCAACTACATTCAACATTTCATTTAAAAGGGAAATTTACATAAACACATAAAATTATTTTTGCATGCTTAGAAGTTGATATTATAATATTACATCCATAGACATGAGTTTGCATTCCTATCCTACTAATAGTCACCATGAATGTAAACAAAAGGGTTCAATAAAAGTTATACATTTAATACATTGATCCATACAAAATACATCGTGAGGTAGGATGCAACTACATGATTCCTTGCAAAAGTAGGTTCCTGTGTATCGGGTTTCCTAGGCATCTCGTTGATGTGATGTTCCTATTGCAGTGCAAAATATTTAAGAGAATGCAATTGCTTATTAGTAATAATGATAATTAAATAGTCTAGCAGGAAAAATAAAACATTAACATTATTCCATGGTTGATGCATGATATTTGTAGTTTCTTCATGTACATAGTATACACAATTTATCGTACATATAGTTGCACCAATTCTTGTAATCAACCAAAATCTTAAACCCAGCTATCCTCTCAAGGTATCATTTATTAAGATTAACCGTTCACTCACCTCGATCATCCACTTCAGATGCCTTTAGCCGAAGTTAATCAATCACTTGTCCTGGTCATCTATTCGGATGCCATTAGCCGAGGCTAATCATTCCTTTATCCCGGTCATCCATTTGGATGCCATTACTCGAGGCTAATCATTCCTTTATCTCGGTCATCCATTTGGATGCCATTATCCCGGCCATCCAATCGGATGCCATTAGCCAAGGCTAATCATTCCTTTATCCCGGCCATCCATTCGGATGCCATTAGCCAAGGCTAATCATTCCTTTATCCTGGTCATCCATTTGGATGCCATTATCCCGACCATCCATTTGGATGCCATTATCCCGGCCATCCATTCGGATGCCATTAGCCGAGGTTAATCATTCTTTTGTCCCGGTCATCCATTCGGATGCCATTACCCGAAGCTAATCAACCTTTTGACAACATTTAACATTTGACAATCTGTTATCTATTCTAACCCAATATGGTAACATTCATGTTAAAGTATCACATTATTTAACGTATGAAAAAGGAAAGTGGAAGTCACTTACCTGCTCCACCTGTGGTTTGTTATTGTCTTGACGATGGTCCGATCCCGACCGCACCACCTAAGACAACAATGGTCACAATTCAGTACATTTGTATTTTTGAATCACATTTGTCACCACACTTATTTTAAAAGTTCATATATTCACATTCAAGTGTTCCACATTTTACACCATCATACCATGAAATTGTTACTAGCATTTAAGTCATTTTTGCCTAGGAGGCTTATTGTAAAAATCAGCAACGAGAACTGGTTCGCTGCAGGCTGCCAAATTCGGCAGCGAGAATTGGTTCGCTCCAGGCTGCCAAATTCGGCAGCGAGAGTTGGTTTGCTACAGGTTGTCAATTCGGCAGTGACAACTGTTTTGCTGCCAGCAGCCAGTTCTACAGCAAAAACTGTTTCGCTGTTGGCGTCACTGTTCCGGCAGCAGATGCTAAATCGTAGGGGATAACTCAGTTTCGGCAGCGAATCACAATTTTGCTGTAACCAACTCAACTTCGGTGGCGAATCACAAATTCACTATAGAACATGAAACTCGACAGCGAATGTTAATTTGCTGCAGACAACTCAAATTCAGCAGCAATTCACTACAGTCGACACAGTTTCGGTAGTGAATCACAATTTTGCTGCGAAACATAAATTCAGCAGCGAATTCTAATTCGCTACAGCCGACACAGTTTTGGCAGAGAATGCTAATTCGCTGTAGAATACACAATTCGACAGCGAATTCTAATTCGCTGTAGAAGACTCAATTTCAGCAGTGAATACTTATTCGATGCAGCCGTCACATTTTCAGCAGTGAATCGAAATTTGCTGCAGAACACACAATTCTGCGGCGAATGCTGATTCGCTGCAGACGACTCGGTTTCGGCAGCGAATGCTAATTCGTTGCAACCGACACTTTTTTGGCAGCAAATCAAAATTTCACTGCAAAACACACAATTCTGCAGCGAATTCTAATTCACTGCAAAAGACTCAATTTCGGCAGCGAATACTTATTTGCTGCAGCCATCACATTTTCGACAGCGAATCGAAATTTGCTGTAGAACACACACTTCTGCAGCGAATGCTAATTCGCTGCAGAAGACTCAGTTTTGGCAGCGAATGCTAATTCGCTGCGGCCGACACATTTTTGGCAGCAAATCAAAATTTCGCTGCAAAACACCCAATTCAGCAGCGAATTCTAATTCACTACAGCTGACTCAATTTCGACAATGAATACTTATTCGTTGCAGCCGTCACATTTTCGGCAGCGAATCGAAATTTGTTGCAGAACACACAATTCTACAGCGAATGCTGATTCGCTGCAGAAGACTCAATTTCGGTAGCGAATACTAATTCGCTGCAGCCGATACAGTTTCGGCAGCGAATTGAAATTTCACTGCAGAAGACACACATTGAAAACCATCAATTACAGCATATATCTTTCAATCATTCCAGCAGAATGCACACATTGAAACTATCCATTCTAGCACATAATCCTTCAGCCAATCCCAGCAAAACACATACATTGCATGTCGGCCAACCCTATAGTTAAAGTCGGCCCCCTACTATGATTTGTTGTTTCTATTTTATTCATTTTTCTTTACTAGATGTTCTGAAATTGGCCTCATTTCATTTCTGTTTTCTTTGTCCTCTTAGTAAATTTCTGTTTTCTTCACAGCTACCTTAGATCATAGTTCAATTTTCTTAGGGTTTTTCTTCTTCATTTCCGGTTCTAAATCTTAAGGAGAAGAGGAAGGAAGTTTCATGACCCATACTTACAAATCTAGCTAGGTTTGAGGAAGGTTTGACAGTGTTCTTCCTCCTCTCCTGCTGGTTTTCTTCCTTCTTCTTCCTCTCACATTGGTTCCCTTCTCCCCTCTCTCTAGGTGGCTGTCCAATCTTCTCTCAAGGTCTCCTTTCTCTCCCTCACACAATCACAAGGCTTAGGTTTCTGTTGGGGAGGAGAAAGGGAGAGTAACAAGCAGCTAGACATAAAGCTGCAACAACTTTGATAAAAGCTAGGGTTACTTTCTCTCTTCTCCTTATATTTATACTCCCCATTAAATGAGGTGAGTGTTTGGGGGTTGGTTTAGATGTGTTCTTATCCTTGTTTTGGTCTATCTAAAACCATTTTTACCCCTCCCTCTCAGCTCCTTAAGAAAATTATTATTATTTTATTTTTTAAGACAAAAACTGCATCGCTGCAGATGTAGAAATCGGCAGCGAAAACTGCGTCGCTGCCGATCGAGAAATCGGCAACGAAAAATGCTTCATCAGTTCTGTCTATATATATATTTTTTTTTCTTTTGGGTGTTTACATTCTCCCACCCTTAATAGGAATTTCATCCTTGAAATTTAAGAGGTTTCATACTGCATACCTGGTAGTTCAAATAAATTAGGGTACTTTTTCCTCATCTCGGCCTCCCTCTCCCAAGTTTCCTCTTCTACTTGAGCATTTCGCCATAAAATTCTGACGATGGGGATCTTTTTGCTCCGTAGCTCCTTCACTTCCTGATCAAGTATCCTTATGGGCCTCAATTCTAGTGTTAAGTCTTCCTTGACTTTTACTAGAACTTGGGGTAGGATTTGGGTGGGGTCCATATCAGCCTTTCTTAACAATGAGACATGGAACACATCATGGACCTTGGCTAACTGTGGGGGCAAGTCCACTTTGTAGGCTACTGGTCCTACCCGCTGTAAGATTTTGAAGGTTCCAATGAAGCGGGGAGTTAGCTTCCCTTTCAATCCAAACCGTAACATGTTCTTCCATGGGGCTACCTTCAGGAATACCTGGTCCCCTGTACTGAACTCGAGAGGTCTTCTCCTCACATCAGCATACTTCTTCTGTCTATCCTGTGCGGCTTTGATGCGATCCCTGATAGTTCTCACTTTCTCCGTGGTGACTTGGACCAATTCTGTGCCATATAACTTCCGATCCCCGATTTCCTCCCAACATAAAGGAGTTCTGCACCTCCTACCATACAAGGCTTCATATGGGGCCATCCCTATTGTGGCTTGGTGACTATTGTTATACGTGAACTCCACTAATGCCATGTGTTCCTCCCAGTTTCCTCCAAATTCCAAAACACAGGCCCGTAATAGGTCTTCCAAGACTTGGATGATTCTTTCTGACTGGCCATCCGTTTGAGGGTGAAATGCAGTGCTCATGTCCAATCTTGTTCCCAAGGCATGTTGTATGCTTGGCCAAGGTCGAGAGGTGAACCTGGGATCTCGATCCGATACAATGGACACTGGAATCCCATGAAGCCGTACCACCTCATTTATATAAATCTTGGCAAGCTTGTCCACCGAGTCGGTCATCTTTATAGGCAAGAATAGTACGGATTTCGTCAACCAATCTACGATAACCCATATCGCGTCATTTCCTTTCCTCCCTTTGGGAAATCCTGACACGAAATCCATGGTGATCATCTCCCACTTCCATTCTGGAATTTGTAATGGTTGTAATGGTCCCGCCAGCCTTTGGTGTTCAACCTTGACTTGTTGACATATCCCACACTTAGACACGTACTCAGCTATTTCCCTTTTCATATCAGGCCACCAATAGAGGTGTTTTCGGTCTCGATACATCTTAGTGTTGCCAGGATGTATGGAGAACCAAGACTCATGTGCTTCTTGTAGAACCATTCGTTTGACTGTTTCGTCACTGGGCACGTATAACCGTTGTCCCATCATCAAGGATCCATCATCCGCTACTCAGAATTTCATTTCTACTCCGGCCTCCACATTCCTCCTAATCTTACACCCCTCCTTGTCATGGAATTGGGCATATAGTATCTGTTCTCGATACATTGGTCGCACCAATAATTGGGCTATTAACCCACCTCCGGCATTAATGTCCAAATCTGCACCCATCTCTTTCAATTCCACCAATTGCCGCTCCTTTCCCACTATTAACCTTCCTAAGGTGGCTTTATTTTTGCGACTGAGGGCATCTGCCACCACGTTTGCTTTCCCCGGATGGTATTTTATGATGCAGTCATAATCCTTAATGAGCTCTATCCACCTTCTTTGTCGTATATTCAACTCCTCTTACGACATCAGATACTTTAGACTCTTATGATCAGTAAAAATATGGGTTCAAGACCCATACAAATAGTGTCTCCATATCCTCAAGGCAAAAACTACAACAGCCAGCTCCAGGTCGTGCACTGGGTAGTTTACCTCATGAGTCTTTAACTGTCTTGATGCATAGGCGATCACTTTTCCATGTTGCATCAGAACACACCCCAATCCCTTCCCCGAAGCATCACTATATACTACAAAACCCTTGGTCCCTGAGGGAAGGGTCAACACTAGAGCTGTGGTGAGCCTTCTCTTCAATTCTTGGAAGCTTTTCTCACTTTCTTCTGACCACACCCATTTCTTATTCTTCCTAGTTAGCTGGGTCAAAGGGGTTGCAATCAGGGAAAAACCTTCCGATAAACCTCTGATAGTATCCTGCAAGTCCCAGGAAGCTATGTATTTCGGTGATCGAAGTTGGTCTTTCCCATTTCAAGACTGCCTCAACTTTTTGGGGGTCTACAAAAACACCTTCGGCTGAAATGACATGTCCTAGAAACATCACTCTCTTCAACCAAAATTCACATTTACTCAGTTTTGCATATAACTGGTGATCTCTCAAGGTTTGTAAGGTTTGTCTCAAGTGTTCTTCGTGCTCCTCGAAAGAATTTGAGTACACCAGTATATCGTCAATGAACACCACCACAAACTTATCAAGATATGGTTGGAAAACCCGATTCATCAAGTCCATGAAAAGGGCTAGGGCGTTCGTTAACCCGAACGTAGCACCAAAAATTCATAGTGTCCGTAACGAGTTCTAAATGCAATCTTTGCTACATCCGCTTCTTTAATCTTCATTTGATAGTACCCTGATCTCAGATCTATCTTTGAAAATGCCCTCGCTCCCTTTAATTGATCAAACAAATCATCCATCCGAGGTAATGGATACTTGTTTTTCATTGTTATCTTGTTCAGTTGTCGGTAGTCAATACAAAGTCTATGGGTTCCATCTTTCTTTCTTACAAACAACACCGTTGCCCCCCATGGAGAATTACTAGGTCGTATGAACCCTTTGTCTAACAATTCCTATAGTTGAGTCTTTAATTCGTTTAGTTCTGTTGGAGCCATCCGATACGGTTGTTGGGCTATAGGTGGGACTCTAGGAAAAGTGTCTATAGACACTTCTACCTCTCGCTCCAGGGGTAGTCCTGGTAGTTCTTCGGGAAACACATCTAGGAATTCCTTCACCACAGGAATATCCTTCAGTCATGGACCTTCATCATCACAGTTTAAGATGTACACAAGGTATCCCATACATCCCTTTCTTAAAAGTTTTTGGGCTGTTACCACCGATATCAAGGCAATTGGTTTGAGAATTCTCTCTCCTTCAAAAATCATTCCTCGCCCTTAGGGGTTTGGAATGTAACAGTTTTAGCATAACAATCTATTAGAGCCTTGTATTTACTCAACCAATTCATGCCTAGGATTATGTCAAAATCATGCAGCTCTAAGGGAATCAAGTCTACTTTTGTTTCATACCCAGATAGACTAACCCCTACATCCACATACACAATATTTGTTTCAACCATGTTTCCCATTGGAGTTCCAATTAAGAATCCCTTCTCTACTTTTTCTACTACCTTTCTCAGTTTAGTGACAATTCTCTTAGCAATGAATGAGTGGGTGGCACCCGGATCAAACAACACATGCACATTAAAATCATTCAATAGTAGTGTACCTACCACCACATCCAATGCAGCCTTGACCTCCTCCTGTGTCAGGTGGAAGACCCTCCCTGAGGTCCTATCATTTTATGCCCTCGGTCTCCCTCGACTAGAGTTTGCTCCTGATTGAGAAGATCTCACTGGCCTATTCACGGTGACTGACTGTTGTTGGCTCGGGCTGGGTTGCCTATAGCTTTGTACCTGTCCAGTGTTCCTTTTTGGGCAGTCCCTCTTGAAATGACCTCTTCCGCCACAGTAATTCCTAATCCATCTTCCAGCTATCTCTGCATCTTTTTCCCCCATATACGATTCACAGCCCATTTCCCCCATACTCTTGACTAGTCGCACCAATGGCACCATATTATTTGTAGTCATGCTTTTCATAGGGGCTTCATGTGGAATCTGCGTGATGGGAGTTGCTTGTGTCGCTGAACCCGCCATACCCTCCATCACCGCTTTAACTATTTGTATAAAGAGTCTCGGGTCTACATATTGTGGGGGCACACCAATTGGAATAGTTGATGGTTGTGCTTCTGATCTTTCTTACTACGCTGCTGCAACTGGGGGTACTTCCTCTGTTTCGTTAGACCTCCTGCCATCCCCCGCTACCGCAGCTTCCCCCTGTAAGGTTTCGGGTGGTACTATCAGCGCATGAGATGCCGTATCATCCAAGGGATCTTCATCTTGCCAACCTTGGGCACCTTGGTTCCCGCCCCTCCTATCTAAGGAGGGCGGCTCAGTACGTGTCCCTTGTCGGGTGCGTACCATCCTAAAATTCACCACACCAACACAATTATCAGTGATCCCCAGGATCTAAACCAGGGGCTTTGATACCAACTGTAACAACCCGGCTTTTCAAGACCCAACACAACAGAATTTTTTTTTCTTTGACACACATCGTGTCGGTAAATTGCGAACCTATTTTCCTCACATCATCAAAATGCAATCCATACATCAACTACATTCAACATTTCATTTAAAAGGGAAATTTACATAAACACATAATATTATTTTTGCATGCTTAGAAGTTCATATTATAATATTACATCCATAGACATGAGTTTGCATTCCTATCCTACTAATAGTCACCACGAATTTAAACAAAAGGGTTCAATAAAAGTTATACGTTTAATACATTGATCCATACAAAATACATCGTGAGTTAGGATGCAACTACATGATTCCTAGCAAAAGTAGGTTCCCGTGTATCGGGTTTCCTAGGCATCTCGTTGATATGATATCCCTGTTGCAGTGCAAAATATTTAAGAGAATGCAATTGTTTATTAGTAATAATGATAATTAAATGGTCTAGCATGAAAAATAAAACATTAACATTATTCCATGGTTGATGCATGATATTTGTAGTTTCATCATGTACATAGTATACACAATTTATAGTACATATAGTTGCACCAATTCTTGTAATCAACAAAAATCTTAAACCTAGCTATCCTCTCAAGGTATCATTTGTTGAGATTAACCATTCACTCACCCCGATCATCCACTTCAGATGCCTTTAGCCGAAGCTAATCAATCACTTATCCTAGTCATCTATTCAGATGCCATTAGCCGAGGCTAATCATTCCTTTATCCCGGCCATTTATTTAGATGCCATTTTCCCAGCCATCCATTCGGATACCATTAACCGAGGCTAATCATTCCTTTATCCCAGCCATCCATTCGGATGCCATTAGCCGAGGCTAATCATTCTTTTGTCCCGGTCATCCATTCGGATGCCATTACCCGAAGCTAATCAACCTTTTGACAACATTTAACATTTGACAATCTGTTATCTATTCTAACCCAATATGGTAACATTCATGTTAAAGTATCACATTATTTAACGTATGAAAAAGGAAAGTGGAAGTCACCTACCTGCTCCACCTGTGTGGTTTGTTCTTGTCTTGATGATGGTCCGATCCCGGGCGCACCACCTAAGACAACAATGGTCACAATTCAGTACATTTGTATTTTTGAATCACATTTGTCACCACTTATTTCAAAAGTTCATATATTCACATTCAAGTGTTCCACATTTTACACCATCATACCATGAAATTGTTACTAGCATTTAAGTCATTTTTGCCTAGGAGGCTTATTTTAGAAATCACCAATGAAAACTGGTTCGCTGCAGGCTGCCAAATTCGGCAACGAGAATTGGTTCGCTGCAGGCTGCCAAATTCGACAGCGAGAATTGGTTCGCTGCAGGCTGCCAAATTCGACAGGCTGCCAATTCAGCAGCGACAACTGTTTCGCTGCTAGCAGCAAGTTCGGCAGCAAAAATTATTTCGTTGTTGGCGTCACTGTTCTGGCAGCAGATGCTAAATCATAGGGGACAACTCAATTTCGGCAGCGAATCACAATTTCGCTGTAACCAACTCAACTTCGGTGGCGAATCATAAATTCACTGTAGAACATAAAACTCGATAGCGAATGTTAATTTGCTGCAGACAACTCAACTTCAGCAGCAATTCACTGCAGCCGACACAGTTTCGGTAGTGAATCGCAATTTCGTTGTGAAACATAAATTCGGCAGCGAATTCTAATTCGCTGCAGCCGACACAGTTTCGGCAGCAAATGCTAATTCACTGCAGAACACACAATTTGACAGCGAATTCTAATTCGTTGTAGAAGACTCAATTTCGGTAGCGAATACTTATTCGATGCAGCCGTCACATTTTCGGCAGCAAATCGAAATTTCCTGCAGAACACACAATTCTGCGGCGAATGCTGATTCGCTGCAGACGACTCTGTTTCGGTAGTGAATGCTAATTCGCTGCGGCCGACACATTTTTGGCAGCAAATCGAAATTTCGCTGCAAAATACCCAATTCGGTAGCGAATTCTAATTCGTTGCAGCTGACTCAATTTCGACAACGAATACTTATTCGCTGCAGTCGTCACATTTTCGGCAGCGAATTGAAATTTGCTGCAGAACACACAATTCTGCAGCGAATGCTGATTCGCTACAGAAGACTCAATTTCAGCAGCGAATACTAATTCGCTGCAGCCGATACAGTTTCGACAGCGAATTGAAATTTCGCTGCAGAAGACACACATTGAAAACCATCCATTACACCATATATCTTTCAATCATTCCAGCAGAATGCACACATTGAAACTATCCATTCCAGCACATAATCCTTCAGCCAATCCCAGCAAAACACACACATTGCATGCCGGCCAACCCCATAGTTAAAGTCGGCCCCCTACTATGATTTGTTGTTTCTATTTTATTCATTTTTCTTTACTAGATGTTCTGAAATTGGCCTCATTTCATTTCTGTTTTCTTTGTCCTCTTAGTAAATTTCTGTTTTGTTCACAGCTAGCTTAGGTCATAGTTCAATTTTCTTAGGGTTTTTCTTCTTCATTTCCGGTTCTAAATCTTAAGGAGAAGAGGAAGGAAGTTTCATGACCCATACTTACAAATCTAGCTAGGTTTGAGGAAGGTTTGACAGTGTTCTTCCTCCTCTCCTGCTGGTTTTCTTCCTTCTTCTTCCTCTCACGTTGGTTCCCTTCTCCCCTCTCTCTAGGTGGCTGTCCAATCTTCTCTCCAGTTCTCCTCTCTCTCCCTCACACGTTCACAAGGCTTAGGTTTCTGTTTGGGAGGAGAAAGGGAGAGTAACAAGCAGCTGGACATACAGCTGCAACAACTTTGATAAAAGCTAGGGTTACTTTCTCTCTCCTCCTTATATTTATACTCCCCATTAAATGAGGTGAGTGTTCTTATCCTTGTTTTGGTCTATCTAAAACCAGTTTTACCCCTCCCTCTTAGCTCCTTAAGAAAATTATTATTTTTATTTTTTAAGACAAAAACTGTGTCGATGTAGATGCAGAAATCGGCAGCGGAAACTGCGTCACTGCCGATCAAGAAATCAGCAGCGAAAACTGCTTCGCTGCAGATGCAGAAATCGGTAGTAGAAACTGCTTCGCTGCGAATGCAGGAAAGCGGCATCGGAAACTGCTTCGCTGCGGATGCAAAAACCGGCAGCAGAAACTATGTCGCTGCCGATCGAGAAATCGACAGCGAAAACTGCTTCATCAGTTCTGTCTACATATATATATATATATATATATATATTCTTTTGGGTGTTTACACTAAATGCCATCCACATTTCTTCATTGTTGCAAACGTTGGTTTTTAATGTGGCTAGCCACTGAATGCCCAAGATCATATCATAATTTTTTAGATCTAAGGTAAAGACTTCAATCACAAAATCAGCTCTCTTGATAGGCCATTGGAAGTTGTTACACACTAAGGAGCAAGTTATGCTTCCACCATCAGCTACCTGCACAATTAAAGCTTTAATACTTGTAATTTTACAATGCAATATGTCTGCCACGTGATTGCCGATGAAATTATATGTGCTACTTGTAACCTTTAATGTGTTTAGGCCAATTACTCCTTTTAAGGAATTAAAGGGTATATGTGGGTTATAGGCGTCAGGGTCAATGTTAATGGCTCCCTCTTCCTCACTACCCTTCCCATTTTCTTCCACAATACCTAAGGAATAAAGTTTCTTGTTCTAGCATCTATGCCTCGGTATAAACTTTTCATCACACCAAAAACAAAGGCCTTTAGCTCTCCTCCCATCTAAGTCCCTGTTTCTAATAGGTCTGATGGTTCTATGGGTAGTGTTGGGGTTATAGGGTAAAGGGTTTAGCAAGATAACTGTATATGGTGGTTTAAAGTTGTTACTAGGCGGTCCGGGAGGATTTTTGTTGTAGCTGGAAGGGCTGGAAGGTTTGTTTTGGTAAGAAAAAGTGGTTGGATGGTAAGTTTGTTTATTAGAATTAGAGTCATGATGTCTATGAGTGAGGGTGTTGTCCTGTAATCTAGCTAAGGTATATGATTGCTTTAAGAACTTTGGTTCAAACATCTTGATCATATTCTTAACTTTTATATCTAGCCCTCCTATAAAGAATACCAAAGCATTTTTCTAAGAAATTTCAGATCGATTCTAGAGGATATCAAAATCCTTGATATAGGTTTTCAAGTCATTTTTCTGTTTTAGTTCAAAGAGTTCTTCTAAAAGGTTCTTCTCTCCCCCAAACCTGCAGCATAGAGCCTCAATATATTCTGGCTATGATATTGTCTACCCTCTTAAGCTTCTCATGAAATTTTGATGCTAGCATAGAACCATGGCATCTAGATAATAGAAAGCTAGTTTGAGCTTGTCTTGCTCATCAATTTCTTCCACATCAAAGTACTGGTTATACTTATAAATCCATTTAAGGATATCCTCTCCCTTAAAGATAGGGAACTCTCATTTTGGTTTACATAAATGATATTGAGGGGGTGTGCCTTCATTTAAATCGGGCAAGGGAATCCCTTATGGTGGGAAATTAAGGATCCCTGGGTAAGTTGCACTCTCCTACAAAAAGCTGAGTTTTCTGCAATACTGTATCTGACACGACGAAAAGATTGATATCTTCTCCCAAGTGCAGGAGTGTCGAAGTAATAAATAAACCGG
>SRLM01000939.1:359-123440 GCA_015708895.1 Populus ilicifolia
TGTGGTTCGACCCCGGTCTTGCCGGGTTATTTATTACTTCGACACTCCTGCACTTGGGAGAAGACATCAATCTCTTTGTCGTGTCATTGACATGACAAAAAGATTGATTTCTTCTCCGAAGTGCAGGAGTGTCGAAGTAATAAATAACCCGGCAAGACCGGGGTCGAAGCACAGAGAGGATATTGTACAAATTATAATAACAACAATACAACAACAACAACAATAATAATAATAACAACAACAACAACAATAATAATAATGATAATAATAATAGTAGTAATAGTAGTAGTAGTAGTAATAAAGAAAGAGAAGAAGAAAATGATGATGATGATGAGATATTAAAGTAAGGATTAATAATGATAATAACAAATGTCAAGGTTAGAGGTTCCACTAATGGTATGTCAAACAAGTATAGTATAAACTCTTATTGTTCAATTGGAAACCACACATAAAGGAGGTTCCAATCAGATTATAGATTGTTAACATGATTACATTAGTCATCTTATTCAATTAATGTTAATACTTGTAAATTTCGTCAAGCATTCATAATTATAACTTATATTAACAACAAATCAAGTTCCTTTCATAGCTCAGGTGTCGGTTATACCATACAGTATGGGCTATGAAAGTGCCAAACATTTGTTGTACCAATTGTTATACAACATAAATCAAGATTAGTCATTTAACAAGCAAAGTATTAAAGAGTGAATAAGATAACAAATATAAAACATGTTAGTATTAAACATTAAAGTGTAATTAAGTTTATACAATATTTATTCTTACACCATTAGTGTAACCTTTTCACCTTGATATGATTAACTTAGCTTGACATAATGGAAGAAACAAAAATGGATAAACAAAATAAGAACATAAAAGTTAACTAAGTAAAGGAAAGGAAATGAAAGGCATAAACTTGATATTAATGAAAACAAAGCATAAAGAATACAAAGAGAGAAAACAAGAGCATGATCTTGATCTGGACACCAAGATGCCTAAATGCATGTCAAATTCCTCCTTTAATAGGCCAAAATTAGGAACTATTGATTTGATGACTAATTGATGAGTAGATGGTCAACCCTTGACTTGGTGACAATCTTTATCTTCTCTTGTCTGCCTAAAACGTCATTGATGACGTCAAAATTAGAGCCACTTGAAAACATGAAAGTTCTAGGAAATTGTCTCAACTTTCTTGTGTAAACAATTTAGCTCATTTTGACTTCTATAACTTCAGATATGGCCAAAATACTGAATAGTACTCGGGCTGGAGGATAGATTCAAGCTTCTCTGTTGTTGCAATAATTTGAACTTGGAAATGGCCTTTTTAGATCTTGGGCTCCATTTGAAAGTTGTAGGCCTATGTCTTACCTTTCCATCCATATAAAATAGACCTAAATCTGAGATCTATAGCTCCAAATATGACCTAATTACCAAACAGTGTTCCGGTTTGGATTGCACCGACATCTCTTTTCTAAGTTTGATCATCTCTTTGCCTTTACAATTGAAGTTCTTAAAGTCATCAATCAATCCTTTTATTTATGTGATAGGCCTGCATTTAAAATGGACATTTACCATAAATTAAAGGTATCTTATATTATTAGATAGATTATTATAAAACGTACTTTAGTTAAGGAGTTATTGATACTTTAAGTGCAAAATGATAATATAAAACCATGATAAAAATGCACTTTTAAGTACTAATCAATTGTTAAAATTCTAGCAATGTCCTAATCAGTCATGCAACCCTCTAATACTTTCCCAATAGTCTCACCCTTGTGATTAGGAACTTGAAAAAAAAATTAAATCCTTTTATGCAAGTTCCAATCATTGTTAACCTAATGAGTAGTGAGACACCTGTAATTGATGTTTTGGATAAAGTTCAAGTGTCTTGTATAAGACACATATACTTATTCTTTATAGCTTTTTTTTAAAAAAAAATTTCTATTTAGCATAAAGGTTCAGGAGATCCCTTGTGATAGTGAATCACAAGACAAAGACCAAAGACATCATTCTTTCTCCTTGTTTTTTAGTCAATTCATTCAAGCCTTCCTTTCTCCTAGATTGTTAATGACTTAAATAGCGAACAGAACAACTTAGAATGGGAATTTGACTTTAATGGGTTTTCAAAACCCTAGCACTTGATGCGAGAAAGGCATGAATATAGTTTGATTATTATGGTGTATTTGTTTGCAGTGAGTAGGGCCTCCTTCTTTCTCATCAAATTTTAGGTTGCATGACCTAACAAAACTATTTAAATCCTAAACCTTTCATAATCCTAAAAAGAAACTCATCACAAATAATCATCCTAGAAAGTCTTTTTCTTCAAGCTTCTTGACTAAAAATAATAGCCTTAATAGTACTCTCAATTTCATCTTTAACTCCCTATAAAATTTGAGCTAATGTTTTTTATTTTATTTTCCTTCAAACTTAAATCTACCAAGAAAATCTTTACACAAGTTATTTGTCTGTGTCCATAAATTACTGGTGTTAAGAATCTTTAAAGCACATGCATAATATTATTGACAATACTTACATAGAACTCTCCTCATTAAAACATCACAACCCTCTTTTATATCAAAGTGATGTCAAACTTCAAGTGTAGTTCTAAAGGCCACATTCATTTTCTTGTTACCTTTATTGCAAGTAGAATTTGTGAGAGTGGCTGAAATTAGTTGGTAAAATTTATTCAATGAAATATTTTTAATTGTTAGAAACTTATTAATGAAATATTCTATTTTTAAGGATTAACTTTAAATGTTTTTCACTAAAAAACCAAAATCGATGAAATTTTTTATTTTTAGGGAATAACATCAAATTTGTTTCATTAAAAGGCCAAAATTGATGAAATCTCTTATTTTTTAGAGATTAACATCAAAAGTGTTCATTAAAAAGAAAAAGATCGATGAAATCTCCTAATTTTAGGGATTAAAATTAAATTTATTTATGAGTCTCTTATTCTTATGGACTGATATCATTTTTAAAATGAACTAAAATAGGTCATGAATAAGCATAACAAATAATTTAGATAATTAATGACATGCATAGAATAATTTTAAAATAGAAGGCATAGCAAATAATTTAGATAATTAATATCATGCATAGAATAATTAATAGCATGCATAGCAAAGGTAATTTTTCATTTTAAAAGATGCCATAAGGGTGACATCAGTCTTCTCTTAGGTATAACTAACTCCTTACTTTAATTTCTAGAACCAATGTTTATTTTTATAATTCTTATTTTATTTAATTACTAGGTGGCGAATCTATTTTTTCTAATTTTCTTATTAATTTAGAAGATTTCAATCGTGCTACTGTATATGACACCACCAGTCATAACAGTGCGTCTAAGAAAGCTCCAACATATTTCAAACTCATTGATGTTGCCCAATATTTATGCCAACAATTTCCAACTAACATTATTCATTCTCAAATATCATTTTTTATCCCTAATGCACTACTTTGATCACTATTATTTTGTGCGAATTTTTATGTGAGAAAGTGTATGGAGGTGCTTACCTTTATATGTGAACATGTTTCAATTTGTGTGGGGACATGCTGGCATTATGTATAGATATATTAATTTATATGAGGATATAAGTTTTAAATTTTTTTATTTTTGTTTTTTAAAATAATGTAGTAGGAGTATTTTCATAATTAATATATATATATAAAGTGTGTGTGTGCGTGCGCGCATGTTATTACACATATATTATATGTTATATTAAAATAAAAATATCATTTTTGATGATATGAATATGGATTTGAGAGTTAAAAGTGTCTTTGACAATACTTTTTTAATTCATTTTTTTATCACATATAACAAAACACAATCCTATCTATAGAGTTACTTTCAAAATAACTACATTTTTTAATATATATATATATATATCATGTAAAATTTGTTATGACCTTTTGTTTGTAAATATATTCTTATGAGAATTATTTTTTAGTAAAATTTTAGGTTTTTGTATAAATTAACTCTTCATTATCGCATTATTGTAAGTTGATTTAGAGTAGGTCAATACTGTGACCCCTATTAAGGCCTATCTTCAATGCTTATACTTTAAAAGTGAGAATTGAGTCTTATAGCCATACCTATATACTAAATCATTGTCTTAGACCATTACTACTTTAATCAAACTATTAACAAGAGCTTAAGAGGTGTATTTTATCAAAATAAAATAAAATTAAGCAATCTATCTTAGAGAGGATGCGTTATAGTGATTGTCATCTTCCAATAACATAATCAACCTTTTAGCATGTGATAATTTCTACTTTCATTTTTTAATCACGTATCAATCCTAAATCAAGATAGTTAAGATATTCCCTGCAACTAAACAAGTTATAGCAAATAAATTGACATGTAGTAACTCATGACAACAAATCACTATAACTTGTTACAAGATTATTATAATATATAAATTATGATTTATAGCAAATAAATTGACATGTAGTAACTCATGACAACAAATCACTATAACTTGTTACAAGATTATTATAATATATAAATTATGATTTGATCATATATTATGAAAACAAAAATAATTTGCTATTTATTGATTATTGATTTTTTTTTACTTTTAATTTATTCATGATCCCTTTACTTATTGATCAAACTACTACTTTACCTTTAATTTACAATTGTTTGAGGCTAAGATTTAATTTGACTACCTTTATCTCTTTATTTCCATATGGGTTAGCCTTTAATCTATTGTTTTTTTAAGAAAAAATATTTTAATTAATATTAAACAAAATAGAAATAAATCATTTTTATACATCAAGAGAAATTGCATGATGTTTCGAAAGATAATTGATAACACCATGTAAGATGGTTCATATGAAAACAACTAGTCTTTGCAATAATTTGTACAACATAGAAAGCCTTTAAAAGGTCTTAAATATATGTGTGTCGCATGCCCCCCATGCGACGTTTAAGTTGATTTTTGTTTGTTTTCATGTTCTTAGAAGTCATCACCTAGTATTCGATTAAGGGTTACTAAAAAACCTGAATGTACTAGTTATTGTCAATGATTTATAAGTAACGGTCTGGTTGTGGCTATGAAAGATATCAGCATTCCTAACGCACCCTACCTGAGGTAAGCTGCTTTGTGATATAATATGATTTAAAAAATTAAATTATTAACTAAATTCTTAAAACTTTAATAAAGCAGTTATTAAATCCTAAAATATATATAAAAATATGTTCTTGTATTTTCATGAGAATACAACATAATTTTATTTGTCCTTATGATATTTAACCACATTCAAATTAAACATTTAATTCTTTTTTGTCTTTTTTATTTTTATAATTCAATTACATAAAAAAAAGTACACACACATCCTTTTTTTATTATGTTTTTCTCATATACCCATATGTAATTACAAATAACAAAAATTTAAAACAAAACAAACAACACATTACACAAATAAAAAATTATATAATAGCCCCTAAAAATCCAAGAAAACTATTAGGAAGGCTTCTTAACCATAAAAACAGTGGCGGCGTGTCTCCTCCATGCGTTGCCCCTGTAATATCTAAGCAAACAAGGAGATTTGGAACCTCATCTCCTCTCCCTTTTGCTACTGGTGGAGACCTGTAAAAATACTTAAAAGGCAATAAGGCAGTTGATTTTCTTTTTCTTTCTTCTTCATGGGTCTTTTTTTTTCTTTTTTAGACCTGTTACCCCCTACAAATCTATTTTTTTATTCTAGTTTGGCTATTCTTTCCTGCTTTAAATGGCAAATCTAGTAGTTGTTGAGTAAGTGCTGGAGGTCGAACCTGCGGGTGCAACCGTGCATAAGGGAGGAGATACTGCTACACAGTGAGGCTGAAAGAAGACTGGGAAAAATCTGTTGTTGTGTTCAGTTTGGGAAGAAAGGAGCGGATGTGAGAGTTTTTCTTTGAAGGGAAGATGGGGGACGGCTGTTGTTGAAAGGGAAAGCGATGATTGCCTCTTGATTGGGAGAAAAGAGCGTGAGTTTTTGTTCAGGTAAAAAGGAAAGGTCATGCGTGTGGGGGCTAAGGGAGGAGAGTGGTTCGGGTCTTGGCAATGAGGAAGGAAGAACTGGGAACGGTGTTTGTGAGGATAAAGGTGTGTTATGGCTGGTTTGGCAAAAAGGGATCTCTGTTTTAGGTTTTAAAAGGAGGGGGTGACGATGGCTTACTAGGAGAGGAGAAGGATAAGGGAGTCTGGGAGAAGGACTGTCTAGTGAGGGGACAGTAGCTGAAAAATGGCAGAGGGGGACTGGGCGGCTGCCCCTCTTTGGTAAAGATGACTTTAGAGTGTTTTTTTGTTTTCCTCGATTATGCAAAATTGTCTCCTTGTAAATTTTCTTTCCTTTTTATTTTTTTATGTACTATGACCTCTATTTATAGGTAAAGTGACTTGATCCTCAAAACATATTGGTCTCTTAACTTTTTTATTTTTTATCATTTTTTATTTTTTTGATTTTTTGTATTTTTAAAAGTAAACAATATCAACATCAACTTAAGAAAAAAATCAATAATTATAAAATTAACTCGTTAAAAGTTGAACACATTCACAATACTTTTAAAAATTTAAATTCTTCTGAGATAATATTAAAAATACTAAAAATGATGTAAATATATGAAACATACAATTTTTGGGGTTTT
Organism: Populus ilicifolia; assembly: GCA_015708895.1. Classification (NCBI taxonomy): domain Eukaryota; kingdom Viridiplantae; phylum Streptophyta; class Magnoliopsida; order Malpighiales; family Salicaceae; genus Populus; species Populus ilicifolia. The sequence goes on from SRLM01000939.1 coordinate 6,991, forward strand.
CATTTTTCTATTTTTGGTTTTTTCTGAAAATATATAAAAAACATGGGTCAAAAATTAGATAGCAACATTGTGTATGTATAAACTAATTGTATTTAGCTCTATTGATGGAAGATGAAAAGGAAAAAAAAATGATGACCGATATCAATGTTCTATATCTAGTTATAGATAAACACCAAGTTTTCATTCAAGGTAAGAAAAAACATGCATAAATTCAAAATTGAGGATCAAAGTGAAAAGGCTCACAAATATAGAGGGTTGAAATTAACTGAATCAGGGGCTAAACTGAAAAAATTAGAAGTTTTTCCTTATCAATTAAAGGTCAAAATGCACAAATTCAAAACCTGGGATTAAAGTGAAAAAGGTGCCCAACTTTAGGGCTGGCATTTGAATTTAGCGGGGATACAATTGAATTCATTCTTAAAACCAAAATAAAAAAAATTAAAGACTAATTTGGAAACAAAGACCTTTTTTGGCATCATTTTCTTTTACATGAAATGACACTTTTGTACAAAACAACATCTTTTCATTTATTGTTATAAAGAAGCAAAAAAGACAGACAAAATGGTGTCATTTCGATGGCATTTAGTGCTATCTTCTTTCCCTAGATACAATACAGGAAGGGAAAAAAGGTTTTCTTCCTCTCCTTTATAGTCTCTCTCCCTCTCTTGTACTTTTCTAAACACCCTAATATAATCCACACCCCTATCATGGCCTACCATCAAGATGAAAAAACAAAGGGGACATGTCCTATGGGTAGCCTTCGGATGGCTGCACAGTGGCCATCCAAGTCATCCTACTCTTTCACAATGACTGACAAGGGCAGGGTAGCTTTCTCTCCTCATGCCTCTTATAAATACCCTTTATCAAGAGGTAAAAGGGGGATGAGAAAGAAAAAGGACAAAAACATAGAAAAAAAAAAGGGAAAACATACCCTTTGGTATTGCCTAGAGAAAAAAAGAACCCTCTCAGCAGCCTTGTGATCTCTCCTTATCCCTCGCTAGTAGATGAATTCTCTCTCTCTCCCCACCATTGTTTGCAACAACACCTAGAACCTTCGTTAACTTTCCACACCGTAGCCACAACAACACTACCCGTAGCCACAACAACAGTACCATGAGCCACCATCAAGTCAGCCTCCTTTTTTCTTCTTTTTCTTCTTCTTCTTCTTCTTTTTCCATCTTCACTATTTTGCTAATGAATAATGGAGAGTCTCTCCACTATTTCTAGGTTGAAACAATGCTGATCCAAACAAAAGTGATTAGGTCGGGTTCAACCCAATCCCTTTGAAAAAGAAAAAAGTTATTTTGGGTTGACCTTAACCCAATTTTGTTTAGATTGGCCTCAGCCCAATCAATGTGGGCTCAACTCACTTAATTGGCTTGAGCCCATCCTAATACATCTATTATATAATTATAGTAATATATAATATTATATTATATATTAAATAAAAACAAAACTAAAAAGAATTTCAAAATTTTCAAAAATCCATTCAAAACAATTTATAATTTTCTCACGTGTTTTTCTATCAATTTTGATTAATATTTATTTGTATTTTTATATTATGAAGATACAACTCCGATATTAAAATATCTGGCTTTCTTTGAAACATTGTAAAAAATATATATAGAAAAACAACAAAAAAATATTTTATTTTCGTGCATATGGTCAAATCTCTCAAAAATATAAGAAATTTCATATCATACTAATAAAAAAATTAGCATGCATTTTAGGTTTTGATAACCAGTTTATTAAAGCCATAAAAATTAGGCCCACATTTCAAAAATACCAAAAAAAACTATTTTGTTTTCTTTTAGCATTTAGAATTACAAGCTTATACATAGGTCATATTTCTAATATTAAATAAAAAGGTAGTTTGTTTTTTATATAAACATTAGAACAGTTAGGTTTTTTTCAGATAGGTTAAAGATCTCCTTACTGAGAAGAACTTTTGTTGAACTTTAGATAAAACAACAATTAGAAAACATAATAATATTTTAATTATATAAGATAATTAAATAATGCAACTTATCTTATGTAAGGCTTATTAAGGGTGTTAATACCTTTTTTTTAAGTAACTAGTCCTTGTATGAACAATCAAAAAGTTAAAGTTTCTAGTGAAAAAAATATAAGGTAACGACTCACATTCTCTCTGTCCATTGATAGAAGACATGAATTTTTTATCTTGTCTATTTCCCCACACCATATATTTTGTTATTCCAAGAAAACGATCAATGTGACACCATACACGTGTAACAATCATATAGAACTAAATACAAGATTTAGATATATAGACAAAACAAAAGGAATAATAAGTTGAAGTCGAAAAAGAAAAAAGAAAAAGAGGTTGCCACCAATAAAAACCACAAGCAACAACTATATAATTGTTTTAGAAGAGATTAAGTTTTTTCAATCCTATATATGTACAGAATGCCTTGATTTTATTTTTGTTCTCATTTGATAAAAGCAATTCTTTTTTTTTTCAATTCTCATTTAGAGTACAAGAAGTCCATGAGTAAATACCATAGAATAAGCTTAAAGCCTCTTTAATAAAAATTATCATTAATTATGTCCATTTTGACCCATTATACAAGCTCAAACATTAATTAATCACATTAAAGGGCCGATCTAATTTTTCTTGATTTTTTACTTTTACATCTTACCCAAAAAATATTCAATATGAATCTTAAAGTAAAGCTTATAATATGTAAAAAAGTTTATAATAAAAATATGTTAAGAAATCATAATTGAAAGTTTTTAATTAAAATTTTTTCGCATAAGTAAAAATAATGTCTTTTTTTAACTTGGCATAAAATTTTAGTTTTTAATTTGTTTATGCTTGTATACGTGATAAGGGCCGATTTTGTGTGTTAATGATTTAATAAATGGTAAAATTATACTGCTTAAAATATTAGTATATAAACAATCCATGTATCTTAATCAAAGAACAGTCTTAGAATTATAAAAAACAATTTACTATTATTATATATTGCTTGATTAATAACCGAAAGCATTATTGTGAAACAAAGATACTATATCTATAAAAAAAAAAAAAAGATATTAGAGGTGCACATATGTTCAAAATCGGCACAACAATTTAGAATATGTTTAATAAAAGTGTTTTCCAATTAAAGAAATTAAATTAATATTTTTTATGGATTTCTTAAATACATAGTTTTGACATTTTCATGTCACCATCATCCAAAAAAACATTTTCCAAGTTCATTTTAGAAAACATTTTCAATCACAATATAGCTGCATTATCAAATAAACACTTGTCATGAGAGGAACTTGGCCCTCCTAAATTTGTTTTAAGAAAGTAGCAAGGGAGATATAATCCTCCTAAATTTTTGAAAATTTTAATTTTACTCTTCACTTTTTTTTTTTGAATAATGATTGAGGATTTAATTAAACGGTCATCAAGGGATCACTGGCCTCGAAAAGAAATAATACAAATTAAAGAAAGAAAAGGTAAAAGTACAATAAAAAAGTGTGAAGCTCCTCTTACTCATATAACAAACATGGAAACAACATCAACAAAGCCTTGAGAAGCAACATATAACATGGGATCCACACAAATTTAGACCATGGATTGATGACCTACAAACAGACAATTCTAAAAAGTTGCCACCTTCATAGTCAAGTAACAAAAAATTCAATTAATGAATTAGAGGCTACGGAGCCCTCCCCCTCCATTGTTAGTCCAAAGAAGAAGACCGTCAGCATTACGAACTAAGTCAAGACTCGTGCAAGAAAATTCTTTGTTCTTTGACCGCAACTACAAAACCAATCAATACAAAATGAAATAAAAAAATCATACCCTATATAGAATTTTACTCTCTACTAAGTATGTCCTACCTCAAATATTTTTTCTATAGTACTTTGAGTAGAATACGAGGGGGGCTTGAAATATTTTCAATCTCGGATTTTCAACATGCAAGTGAATTTTATGAAGTAATATCTACCCCTTCTGTTCAACTGGTATACACTAGAACCCTTCTCAAACGTAAGCAATATACCTTCTATTAAGATAAAGCTTGCTTCCCAAAGAGGACCATTAATTATCTTTATTCTCACAGGTCGAACTATTTTATGATTTCACATCAAAAGAATATTCTCCATATCCTTAGCCCCGGGGAACCCATTAAGGGCAACTAGTTAGCCAGTGCCTTATCTTCCTGCTTCACCGTATAATGTAAAAGGTCGAAATACATTACGATACACACACACACACACACACACACACACACACCCCTTGAGACCCCACAACCCTTAATGGAAAGCGGTCACATGGAGGATGCAAGGAATCCTCCATTCAAGTTAGACAAATGCGGAAACGATGGTTGTTTTTCGCGAGAAAGTTAACTCAACAGGTTGAAATTCGAAACAGCAGCGTCACGATGTCTATCTAGAAGAGGGAAGTGTAGTTCCTTTCCCTCATCTCTTTCTTGATCATATCACCACTAATTAGTCTTATGTTCGTCCCTTCTTTTGAAGTGTATTAAGAAAGTAAAACAAGGTTTTTCGTAAGAGAATGTTAGCCAGTTCATGGAGCTCGAAAAAAATTAGGGCAATGTTGTACGTGCGCAAGGCCCTATATTTATGTTAACCTAACCAATATTCTTTTGAAGGGGACCACTAAAATAAAGCAAAATGATTTTCTTACGAAATCATCAGATGGTGCTGAAAGGTACAAGACTTGAATGCAAGACCCAATCCAATAAATGCATTATTGAGGGTCACGCCAACCAAAAGCTAAAAAAAAAAAAAAACACATCACCTTCTAGCCTAACATCTCCTCTTTCACAACGACCTAACCCGTATTAAGAAGACTCTTGAAATAACGGCAAAAAGGAGACCAAAGAAGGCCAGTCGACCATGATTTTTCTATCAAGGAATTCACGTTTTCAATTTAGATTTATCCCAATGGACCTAGGGTCTAAATCAAACCATCTTTGGGACATAGAGAGACCCTTCCCTCTCTATATAAATACATGAAGAAAAAATAAATTATATCAACTGAGAAACTAATACAAATCCTGTATAATAGCTTTTAGATCTTTGTTAAAAGGTTTTTTCAAATATTTAATTCACTTAAAATTTTAATTCAATATAAAAAAAAGATCAATAAAATTTTTTAATAATTATTTTAGAGATTATAGAATTTCACTCAATGCTTTAAAAGTATGAAGGATTAACACAAAGAAATGAAGATTGTTATGATTAGAGCTAATATTTTGATTATTCACCTTTTAAAATTGTTTGACTTTAATCTTTTAACATCTTTAAATTTGATTCATTTACTTGTTAGTGAAATGATTAGTCATGATAACAATAGCAAAGCAGAGGTAATAAAGGTTCTTTCGGACAGTGTACAGTTGTAAATAAAAATAAAAGAAGAGGAGTCTAATCCATCCATTTCATAGATATATTTTTCTTAATTTGTAATTGTATGCTTATAAACATAATTTCTTATTTAGCCATTTAGCCATTAGGTCAAAACTTTTATTGGAAGTGTGAATAGTAATGAAATGTGAATATAATCACTCGATGCTTGGATAGCATATTGTAACATGTTTTGCAACTTTATACTTTAAAGCCAGGAAACCTATGGGAAGAATAAGGGAAAAAGGGAAAGATATATGGCTCACCTAGAGGGTTGATTCCTAAGGAGGGAGTGATGCAAACCCTATAGATATAGATATTTAAAAAACTCACAGTCAAATCAACCATTTTCAAGAAGGTTAAATTCAAACTTGTGATTAAACTTGACCCAATGATGATTTATATTGAGACACTAAGACTAAAAAAACTAATCTCTTACCCAACACCTATAAAGAAACATAAACGACAAGTATAAAAGATGTAATAAAGCTTGGTTAATTCTTTAATAAGTTAGAATCAAAGAACCAGATTAAGTGAATTTCTTCTCTCACACACAATAGATTATTCTAAAATCAAAGTCTGTAAAAAATAAGAAACCTAAATACAAGCTAAATAATCCTATTTATAATAGGTCAAAACAAACTACCTAAACAACCTTGGAAAAAATAAAATAAAAGGGTTTTAAATAAAATAGAAATAAGAATCTTAAATTAACTTGAAAACTAATACAAATCTCCAATAGTAGCTTTTAGATTTTATTATAAGGCTTTTTCAATCTATGATTGATCTAAAATTTTAACTCAATATGAGTAATATCTACGAAAACTTCTAATAAAAGGTTAAAGTGATTATATTAACATTTCATCGTTATTATTCACACTTCTAATAAATTTTTAGCTTAACTCAGTGGTCAAACAAGAAATAATCAAAGTTTGGAGTGAATAAATACACATTTTCTATTCCAATAATTTTCAAAGATCTCTATTCCATCAATAATATAATCATTGATGGATTTATTGATGAAAGTATTGCGTCAAACAAAAAGCTTTTACCAACAATAATTTCATTGGTAAATTCATTAGTGTTTATGGAATATTACCGACATAATTAATCTATCAAAGAATTACATTTATATGTATATTATCAACAAAATAAATTGATGGTAAATCTATAAATGATTATATGCATATTACAGATAGAATTAATCTGTCGAAGAACTACATCTAACAAGGGCACATCTAACAATTTTTTTCCAAGTCTCTAGAACTCTCCAATGATTAAAAATTTAAAATAGAATTAAAAGAAAATAAAAAAGAATATTTTTATTATTAATTTAAAAGGTATTATTAAATGCAATTTATTTATTTAGTTAACAAAACATACAGGAGGAGAATAGAAAATGGATCTTCACCTGAGCTAGAAGGGTGAAGAGGTGGAGCACAGGTGTTGCACATGTACGGTGTCGTGATGATCGTCCACCACTCAAAGGCATATATAAGTCTATCTAGCAAATATGGAGAGACAAGGAATTGTTGTCTCTTATCAATAAAATATGGAATCGAAGTCACCACCTAGTATTTTATTCACTATAAACCCTAAATAGTCTAAGAGATGAGGTACGGAAACTGGTTGAGTAAAAAAAAGGTATTAACACTCTAAATACACCATACTCAAGGTAAGCTACATTGTTTTATGATCTAATAAAAAAATCTAAGCACAATATAAAAAAATAATATTGAAAATACATTTTACATATAAATTTGTAATTCCTAGTATTATAACCAAAACATATTTTTTTTATTTTTTGAAATCTTGGCCAATTTTCTCTTAACTTTAATAAACTAGTTATTAAAGTCAAAATGCATGTTAAAACACTTTTTCCTAGTGTATGGAAAAAAAAAACATGATATGATTTTTTAGCTTTAAGACACTTGGTTGTATGCATAAAAAAATATTTTTTTATTTTTTCTTTTTTTAGTTGATGAAAAATAGATATTTTAATACTAGATTTATATTTTTATGGTGTAAAAATATAAATCGATATTAACCAAAATTTAGTAAAAAATATATGAAAAACTTATAAGTTTTCAAAAGAATTTTTTTGTTATAATTGCACTAAACCCGACCCAATTATTTTTCTTTGGACTGAGCTAGGTCCAAATATCGAGCTGCGCCAAAATTGGCCTATCTATGAATAGTGCTTTCCATTGTTCACAAACTATGTGAACAGTGGAGAGCATAGAGGCGAGATGAAGCCAGGGAAAAAAAAAGGAAAGGGGAATGGCTGACCTACGGTGGTTGTAATCGTTAGTTGTGTTGCTGGAGGCGATAAACAAGGGTGCTGGTGCTCACTATGGTTCTTCTCCCTTTTCCTCTCCATTTTACTTCTCTATTACTCTATTTTCCTCTGTTCTTTCTTCTTTGTTCTTCTGTTTCTTTCTCTTTTATTTTCATCTCTCTTTTCTCTCTTCTCTCCTCTATGTTCCCTCTTATCGCCCTCGTCTTCCTTATATTTATAGTTAAAAATAGGGAGGAGACATGACTGGGACGGCCACTATATCGATAACCCATAACTGCTCAAAGAGGCACATCTCCTCCATTTCTCCAACATATGGGACACCACAGGTTAGGTCAGCAAATAAGGTATTTGGTTGGCATCTTTTTTAACTAAAAGGGGGAAGAAAAGGCAGTGAAAATATAAGGGAACGCAACTCCCTTTCCCTGTTTCTATACACGTCCAGAAGAAGAAGAAAGACTACAATGCCGTTCAAAACAGCAACATTTCAGGCTTTTTTTATGAATAGTGAATAAAACAACGTTATTTTAGGCAAAACAAGCTGTTTCATTTAAATGAAAATGACGCCAAACGTGTCAAAGTCCAAATCAGTCTTCAATTTGTGATTTGTTTAATAAAGTTCTCAATTGCAATTTTGATTTTAAAAAACCAATTCAATTGCATCCTTACCAAATTCAATCGCTGACCCTGAAGTTGGTTGTCTTTTTCAACTTGATCCTTGATTTCTGATTTATGCAATTTCACCCTCAATTGATCAATAAACTTCTAATTTCTTTAATTTGGCCCTGATTTGATTTAATTTTAGCCCCTCTATTTACATGCATTTTTTATTTTGATCCTTAGTTTCGGAATTCTTCAAATAAGTCTTTAATTAGCCACCAAACTTCAATATTTATACAATTAAACCCCTGATTTGACCAAATTAACTCTTAAAAATTATAATTTGACCTCATAATTTTAATTCCTTCCGATTAAAGTAAATTGGCTTCAAAATCAATTTTTCGTGAAATCAAACACTCCATAAATTCAATTAAACCTTCAATAACATTTAATCGAGTTCATAAACATTTGATTTTGGATTTGTTTTCCCCAAATTGAATTTTCTTTGTCAACAAGCTCTCATTAGTCAATAAAATACTATCAAATTTTAATTTTTATATTTTTAAGCTACCTCAACCAATTTTTAGTTATTTTCTAGACATTTTAGCATCCTCTTTTCAATGTTATATTGTTTTATATTTTTTTTGTATTTTTTTAAGAGAAAAAATATAGATTGAGAAATAACCCAAAAATAAGTTATGATATGAGGTATCATTAAGAGTTGCCAATAGTTGCTCAAGGAAATTCACTTTATGTTTCAATTCAGCCCTTTCATGAGGACGACCGAAAAGGTATTGGCTCGATCCAAATTGTGTGGTAATGTGATTATGTGAAGCCTTAATCAAGAAAGGGTTCACCATCAACTCCTTTCCGTAAATAAATAATTTTGCCAGTAGTTTTTATGTTGCCTTTTCTCTGTTTCTCTTTAAAAAAAACTTCTTCTTTTTTAAGTTGTTTCTTCTCCTACTCTTGCTCTCTATATGTCAAGAGAAGAAGATAAAGGAGGTTTGTAGTAGGTGTTACTAAGAACTGAATTAAAAGCCTATTTAAAATTATGGTAGTTATTGCAAGTTAAAGTGATTTTCATTTAGAAATGCATTTAGATGATGGTTTTTTTATTTAAAAAAATATATTTTTATATCAGTATATTAAAAAAATCTAAAAATACTAAAAAAAATTTTTTTTTTTTTTGAAAACACGGATTGAACTATGTTTCTAAATGGAGTCTAAAAAAAATCATCGTTTCCTCACTAGAAAAAACAAATTGAGGAAAATGAAAGAGAGAAGGAAGATAGGGATATAGAAATGGGAAAAAAAACATGGCTACAATTTAGCCACATTTCATTTTTTATTTAATATTTTTTATTACTAATAGATAAAAATGTCCCATTTAACTTTACTATCCATTCAAAAAGGAAATGATCATAAAGCCCTTGATGAAAGTTTTTTTTTTTATTCTTTAAATAAAATGCAAAGAGAACTTTTTTATCCCCGTTAAATTTTTAAATGACATGTTTCTATTAAAAAACCATATTACCTCTGGCTACTAGCTATTTTATATATATATATAGGAAAGGATAAAATTAAAAAAATATTGTAGATTTATTGTGGATATTCACAGTATTTTCCCCACGTAGATTTGAGTTTTTTATAATAATTCAAATTTAAAACTCCACCAATGAAAAGAAGTAAAATTCACATATATCTTTAGTATGTCTTCTGACTTGACCAAAGAAATGAGCTTGATTTCCATGCTGCATTAGCTGGCCTATCCAAAGAAATGGATTTAATCTAGTACTAAATAAAAAAAATGTGTACTTCCTCGCATTACCAACAAGTTTGTGTGGCCTTTTTTGTTCACTTTAATTATCTATTTCATTTCCATGAATCTTGCAATTTGACTTACCAAGTAGAATTCAAAACTAATAATATGATTATTTATATTCTCTTAAGACTACAAAAGAATCCAAATCTAAGTTCATTAAATTCAAACCAATTATGAGAATCCAAATCCAATGGACTTATTGCTCATCCCTTGAGAATAGGCTAGTGTTAAATCGCTGACTGCCAACGTGACCAGTTCAACAGTGCGGCTGCTTCGCCCAAGCCAGCTTCTCAACTGATTACGATAACATCCTTACAAGCATGAAACATATCTAGTAATTAGCTTAAATCAACTCAATTCACCTCTAGTTATTTCTTTGCATTTGGAAGCTTGACAGGACAACCACATGCACATCCGGTTGAGTGTGCAGTAATCCAATCAGAACGATTGTTGATCATGCCATAATCAACCACCTAACTGTAGTTCATCTCACCTGGAAATCTAAATCTTAGAATCATCCACATCAAAGATTAGCAAAATAAATTTTAATCAGGATAGGGAAATTTATAGCACTCATGATATATTTGAGAAGCCAGGGTGTTTTGAACTACAACAGTGAATGATACATGGAGTTTGTTTCTCAACCCACAATTTCACTGGGAGAGTTGACAAATATCAAACAACGAAAATCCGATTGCAAATGGAATTACACAAGCAGGAAAGCTGCGCTCTAAACTAGTAAAATAATCCTTTGATCACCAATGCTTGATAAAAATCTCTGCACATATAAAAGCTAAGTGGGTAACAAACTATTGCTTATTCATATACTGCTGTAAGAACGTGAGCTGCGGTGGCTTAGACTACGATCCTTCTTTAACATTGCCTCCAGATTCTGAAAGCATTTCAGTGGTCTCACCTGTGCATTTTACCCAAAAAAGGGGGAAAAAAACCCGTTAGTTCTACAAAAACAGTAGTGTCAAAGGGATAAAATGATCTCCTAAAGAACCAGAACTTGAAAAATGTAGCTCCCAAGAGAAGGCTCAATTCATAAATTTAATAGCATCATTTTTCAATATTTATTATCAAAACTAGTACTCATAGCACCAAAGAATAACATAACGGAAGACTAATGTATTAATACCACCAGGGGCACTCAGAATAAAGCATTTATAGCAATTCAACACCGAGAAATGATTAGTTATTCCCGGGAACTGCTTCAGAGACAGTCAGATAAAGTGTAATGTCAAAATTGTGGTTACTCATCAGATAAAGTACAGTATCCCCAGACAAATTCAGAGGAGAAACCTTCCAACGCCTCTTATGACCAATACTGTTTTGAATGGCATCCAGTCTTGTTAGTATCTGCCTGAAAGTTGGTCGCTTAGCTGGATTCTCATGCCAGCACTCCTGAATTAACCTGTGAAATGAAGACAGAGTCAAAGATTTCTCTATCCCATAATTGATCTCAATGAAAGATCAGTTGACATTGAACAATCTTGACAGTAGAAGTGGAAGGTATCAAGCAATTCACTTTTGTGAGAAAACTATTTATAATAGAATACACAATTTGTGATGATGAAGATATTTTATAAACCTGTCTATGGATGTTTCTACAGTGACCAGCATTTGATGAATTAGGAAGTGGTTTGTTCAGGATCATAGATTGCACAGGGTTCAACTTTAACTCGAGTAGTTATTTATCTAGAATCATTCCAAATGGAAAGTTGACTAAAAAATCTTGTGTAGACAAAAAGAAACACAATTTCATGTTAGGTTTGAATTGTTTAAAATTCAATGGAATTCAAACTAGTGATATGATATGAATTCAAATTCAATTCACTCCATTCGCAAATTGATTCCAAAATGGAAAGTAGATTAAAAAGATCTTAAGAAGTAAGAGTTAACAATTCTTAAGAATACCATGACACCATCTTTTCTGTCTTGGTGAGTCAAGGCATTGTCTAATAGTCATTGTTTACATGCAGAAATGTTTGGGTTTGGCCATGATTCCAGGACTTCTTAATAATGCAATTCACAGATTCTGGTAGTAGATTTTTTTAAAGAAGCTTTAAGTGCAGCATGCTTCAGGTTCTGCCTCACGAAGCCTCTAGACTGAGTTTCAATTCATGAGAAGTTATTGCATCAATTGTGCTAGTCAATATGGAATTAACTGAAGATCCATCCTAGACGAGCACCACCATTTGCTTAAAATTTCTTTTGTTTTAATGTTTGCTTATGTTTTACTACTGGTTCTTATTAGTGATGTGCGTACATGTATAATGTTTTCATACCAAATCCAATTATAGAAAAATATGATGTCAGATTCCACAGTTAGTTTAAGGACAATTGCAATAAACTCAACACCTTAAAAAAGAATAAATTTCATGTAAAAAGGACCCCTAAGACAGAATGGCATACTCTTTAAGTCCATGTGCATAGGACTTTGTTGGAGCTCTAAAAGGCGGACGCTCTTTTGCCACATAAGCTGAAGGAACCTCATGTTCTTGTTTAGCAGAAAATGGTGGGCAGCCTTCAATCATCTAATGTATATTAGATAACAAATGTCCATAGTCAAAGATTTAAAATATATCATAAAATCTATCAAAGATCAAGAATAAATGAGGTTGCATGTATATGCTTTGTCGAATTGTTGAGTTGCTAAGCATGAACTCTGGGTGCACAGTAAGAAAATGCTCTAACATATACCAAGGCCCATTATTACAAGAAGACCAGTAATGATATGACTGAGAAGTCTTTACCTCCTGTAGGATTAAAGCAAAGGAAAAAACATCTACTTTAGTATCATATTCTTCATTTTTGAAAACCTCTGGAGCCACATACCGCCCTGTCAATGACAAAACAAACATTTCCATAACAACATTCATCTAAGTCAACTACAGGAATATGGATCAATGAATACACAAGGCATTTGGTTTAGCAACTTCCAAAATAAATGAGGTTCATAAAGATGAAAAAGCCGCACTTACAGGAATTGTCATGACTAATTAGAGGTTTTTCTTCTCTAACTGTAAGCAACTTGCTAATTCCAAAGTCTGCGACTTTCAGATGCCCAGAATCATCCCGCAATATATTTCTGTTATCTTGCTCATAAGCAACATAAAAAGGTGCTGACAATGTCAGCAAAATTGAGGAATCCAATGAATTTTAACTGAAAGTTCCACTATAGTCATAGATATGTGTGCATGTCAAATAAGAAAACCAGCCTAAGTTGAACAAGAAAACTTACGAAGGCTCAAGATCACGGTGAATTATTGGTACCGGCTTATTCTCATGCAAGTAATTCATTCCCCTGCAACATTTGCAGAAATAGAAGAGTTCTTTCAAGACTGTCATCAGAGAGTGAAGTGACAGGCAAACAACTAACATTTTCATCTTCATCTCCATCAACCAAAGCAAGTCACACATCTTGAAGTTTTGTTTTACAGTAAAATCTAACACTATATATCATCCATACAAGAACTTAAAATCTTAGTAATGGGGGGTTAAGGGAAACAACAGGAATTAATTTTTATTTATTTAAGAATTTTAATATTTTAGTATTATTATAGATTTTATTATTTAGGAAAATTAATATTCATTAGTTATTAGTTAAATTAGGAATTTAGTTTCCTTCTTGAATTAAGACTTGTTAGGTTTTCCTACTTTATTTGGTTTGGTGCATGTAAATAAGCACCTCAACATTAGTTATCTTAATAATGTATCATTAATGATTGAAACAAAGACTTAGAAATTCTTCAAGATTAAATGCATCTCTCTTGTGCTGATTCCCTAAGATCGAATGCGTCTTAGTTTTGTTCCCTTCATGACCAAGAATGTTGACTCTCTTATTGGTGAATTTTGGTTAGTGTTCTAAATTAGCCTCCTTGCTAGTGATCTTGTTTTTTTATTCTACATCAATTTGGCTAGTGCTACATCACATAGGCATCACTGTCCAATTTTTTACCCATTTACATAAAATAAACGAGACTCTAAAACTTTTGTGTTTCTCAAATGATTGTTAAATTAGTGGAAAAACTATATGCTATACATTGAACAATCAAAGTTTTGAAAAAAAAAAAAACTCTAGGCAATAAATCATTTATTTATCCCAGGCTTGGAGACCAGTTTTATATCGTAATATGTTTGACAGCAGAACTGTAAGAACCTTCAAAAGTACAAGCCAATCATGAGATTTTTAGTCTTGAATCACAATTCTTGAATATATGATACTCTCCTAGCTATTAATTTGATTGACATTTTCTTCTAGCAGACAAAGTTATATAGCTAAAAAATGTTATTTATAGTTCTTAGTGGGTCAGTCACTAATGTATAAGCATCAAATCAAAAAATGATTGCTATTTGAAACAAATTATTAATAAACTCCAAGAAAAAGGAGGCCTTTTATGGGGGGTGGGAGTGTAAACACCATAGATTTACAAGCCCACTATACATTCTTTATTTTAGACTTGAAATTTGTGTTTACACTGCATTAATGCAAAAAATAAAAATAATAAATAATAACAGACCTTGCAATATCAAGTGCAAGTCTCACAGCTGCTATTGGTTTTAATGCTCCTTTTCTTTTCAAGAACGCACAAAAATCTCCCTGTAATATTAATTGAAAACAAAAAACTACAAATGTTAATTTTATGATATAAGATTTCATGAATTGAACATCTAAAAGCATTTTTATCTCTTAGTTTCTTCAGGGAAAAAAATAGATAGATAGATAGATAGATAGATGTCACCACAGAGAAAATGCAGATCCACCACTCTGCTGATGTGAAAGAGCAGAATTGACCCATTTACTATGTAGAAGTAAATACTTACAAAGATCTAGTCTCTTATTTCAATACCAGTGAATTTCAGGTTAGAAGGAAGGATGCTAAGACGAGAAATGGAGGATGGTCTTCCCATCCTTACTTACAAATCAAATCCAAAGGACAAATCCATCACACATGAAGCAGACATGTTCACAAGGATATAACATCAGTGCTATTAAGTTTGTTTAAGAAATCATATCCACATGGGTGCATGTATATACCGGAAACAAGTTGACTTCAATGGAGGGTTCAGGGAACAAATTTATCATCATCAAATTCAATAATAAGAAATAATGATCATAAAATAAGAAAGAAGCAGACAGGAAAAATAAAACCACAATAACTGGCATTGAAAATGATACATAACAACCAGCAAAAAGAATTATAGACAAATAATAGAGTTGTAGCAATAACAACCATCCAGCAACAAACAGTAAGAATGAATACGATTGGAAAAATGCCACTCCCGTGGTGAATGACAGAATTGAAGAACACACTTTGGGTAAATATTCAGTCACGATCATCATTGGACTACTTTGAGTAACAGCACCCAGAAACTGGACCACATTTGGATGCCGTATTTTCTGAAGCAATGCAAGTTCATCTCTGAATGCTCTCCTGTGCAAAACTAACTGTCAAGATAACCTAAGCATAGAAAACTAGATGCTATCAAGGAAAAAGGTTCAGGGTGTAGATAACCCACACTTTATCCTCGTCCGAAAGCACCTCCTCACCAAGCTTTTTAACAGCAACCTGAATTCCTCGCCATAATGCTACGCAAAAGGTTCCCTGTGGCATATTTCATGCAATCAACTTGAAAATGAGACGTGCTTTCAAACAGGTCAAATACAGTCTGACCATAGAGTTAGCCGAAACACCTCAGATATCTTATCTAAAATATATATGCTCATTACCTAATATGCTCATTACCTAACTTATCATTGTATTCTTACTCAACTCGAATGCTTACAGTAGAGGGATAAACGCCACTTATATAATTATATAAGAGTTTCACTCAGAAAATCATCTACAAAGTTTAAATTCAAGTTGTAACATTTGACAATAAGTATCAACACAAGAAGAAACTGACATTGATCTTCACAACATTAACATAAGAAGCAATAAAATACTAGCTCAAACTCAAAGAGGTCTGTAAGCAATGTTTTCAGAAGACAAACAGAAGCTCATAAGTTCCAGAAGGTGAAAAAAGATATGGGGAACAAGTGACCTTAGTTAATTCCACACTGTTAGTGAAATCCAGTTCATCAGGATTGATTTCATATTCCGGGACCTCACGTGCATGCTTAACGTGCATAGGAGCCATCTACACAGAACAGATCCAAGACACAATAAGAAAAACAGGTCAAACGTAAACTAATGCATCATGCAAACAACAAAATTGATAACATACCAGAGGTTTTGCACCACGTTTCTCCAAGAGTTTGATCACATCATGGTTTTTGTAAAATATAGCATCTGCAAGAGGCTGTTTAAGCATTATCAGTTTACTGAGAAAAAGAAAAGAAAAGAAACTCTTGACTATCAGTTAAACAACAAACCGAACGATACATTTTAGTATTAAAAAACCCCAGGAATGCTCAGGTTTATAATGCTCTCCATGCACCTGGAGAATTTGAAAGCACCCCATATCTTACTACCTAGCATCAGCAGCAGAACCCACTCCAAACTGGCAACATGAACCCTTTGGCTCAAAACAAAATGCTTAAGCAAATTGCCTGGGCTAACTCAAATGGCATAAACCGCATGCCTCCTCCAAATTAACAACAAAATTATTCAACGCAAAGCAAAATTTCTAACTTCATAATCCACAAAGTCTATCTACCCATAGGCTTGTTCGGAATCAAACTCAAATCTCGGGCCGAACAACATCATCAACCCCATAAAAAAAAATATTTTTTAAAAAAAAAGTTTAGCCAGCCAACAATCTAATCTCTCAAAACAACTATTTCAACAATCTGAAGAAACCCAAATCAGAAAAACAAAATCATTATCCAAATACATACAGTGCTACCCCAACGATCCTTGGGGTCAATTTCGGCCCCATGATCGAGCAAAAGATCGACAACTTGAGTGAGGCCTTGACAAGCAGCAATATGAAGGGCAGTACGGCCATCAATATCACGAAAATTAACATCAACATCAGAATTCACCAAATCTTTGATCCCTTCTAGATTTCCTTCATTAGCTAAGTACATTAGCCTCACTCCTGGATCAACTCCATCCATATCAAAATCAGATTCTTCTCGATCTCTCTCTGGTGCTAGTGACGATTGCTTTCCTAACGTAAACCGCACTGGATTCTTCCCTTCCATTATTTTGAAAGAAGAAGATTTCGTGGGGCCGATTAAGAAGGAACGATGGAAGGGCAATTTGATACTCTTTCCTCTTCTGTTGCTGACTGCTTAAAACCCTAAAATGGAGAAGGAAGCAATGTTGGCTTTAGCTAAACACGCGTGAACCATTCAATTCGGAATCTTTATCCTCTCTTGTGTTTTTTCCCCGAAGCAAGAAAGGCGAGTTCAATTTAAATTGGAATGTGTGATTCACGCCATTACGTGCGCCTGTGATTGCAATTGTGATGCAAGCGTGAAAGAAAGGAGGCGGTTGCCCGCGGAGAGCCTCAAACGACGCCGGTTTCCGTTTCAAGAGGGAGTCGACTTGTTGATAAAGAAAGACGGAGAGGCCATACATGCATACATGTCATGTGATGGGGTAAATATAATATCTTATAGGTTTTATTTTATTTTTTTAACTTTAGCGAATCAAGAGCAAATAAAAAAATATAAAGAAAATAATAATTTAAACAACGGAAACGCTGGCCATGTCAATTGTCAACTTAAGATGGATAAGATCACGTGGAAAAACTTAAGATCCAAGTAAGCAGCTGATATCAAGCTCATCTTTGCTGGGAAATGCTGGCCATCCTCGCAGTCAACATAAGACCTAGTAGTAATTGGCGTTATCTTCTTCCTTCACAAGTCAGAGGCCCTTGATAGGGTTATTTCATTCTCTTAGACCAGCACCCCATTCTAGAGATGCTTTGGTTTGTGTTCACACCCACTTTCGGCTTCATCTTCGTCGAAGGAAGACGACCCCTGGAAAACAAGGCCAATTTGCTTCCCAATATGTTTTTTTTTTTCATAAGAAAAGTAATTAAGTATCATTTCAAACATGAATGCATTGAAACATATTTTTTAAAATTTAATTTTTTAAAAAAAGAACATGCAAATGGTTGAAATGGACTTCTAGCAAAATATTTATAAAAAAATTAATAAAAAATTAGTAATAATAAGTATCCTTATCTTTATAGCATTTATGGTACAAAGCCTTGTGAAAGATTCTGCATATAAATTTTTTGAGAAGAAGATTATGTTTTATCTTTTAAGATGGGTATAATTCTTTAAGTGATCAACTTATATGTGAAAAATATAAATATATTTTGAAATGATATTGTTGTTTTAGGTGATATATCTATTTGCGAAATTAAAAAAATAAAAAAAAATTGTTTGGTTGTGCTGATTACCTGTTAGCCTGTGAAAAAATGAAATCTTTATCAAGATGATCTTATTGTACATCAAGATAGTCTTATTGTACCAAATGATATATGATCTCATTATGCTTCAAGATAATCTTTTTATACTAGGTAATCTACTTTCTTGTGAAAAATTCAAAGATTTTTCAAGATGGTTTGAAATATCCACATTGAAACGACTAGTTGTTTGTTAATGCTAAACATGAACGATATGTTGTTCAAGATATCAGTTTTGACATTAAACCACTTAAACTATCACCTAGCCTTTATTAATTTTCTTCCTCCTTTAAAACTATATATATATAAAAAAAAATTAGTTAAGTTCATGGCATGATTCAACCCATCTTCTCACAAAAATACATTAGTCTCACTCTAGCACCTAATCAATGATCACAATCACAACCTATAATTCTAACCACTTAGATCTTTTTTTTTCAACCCCTAAAACTCCTTATAGATGCAATAATAGACCTTCCACATACTAGCTAAAAAAAATACATATTGTGTATGCCTCCCCATATCTACTACAAAGTTAGACATGCTTCAGTCCTCAATATCAATCAAAGGTCATTGATCATCTCTTATTAAGTATCAAAGATTAAAATGTTGCTAGCACATATCTCTAGATTCTTCCTTATTTGCCTATACAACTTTTATAAAATCCTAAATCAAGCAATAAGGGAGAAAAATAAGAATAAAACCTTTAAATAAAGACATTGATTCTAGCCCTAGTCTTCACCTTCTTTCAATACTTCTATCACCAAACTTCATATATTTAACTAATAGAAGCCAAGTCGATTAATTTTCACTTTTAAAAAGTTACAATATTTAAGAGATTAAAGCTTTGAGAAGATAAGATCTAGTAAAATAAAGGATTTTTTCACTTATTTTTAGTGTTGTAACTGTGTAATCCTTTAAGTTTTTATCTCTTTAGGAAATGAAGAATAAATCCTTCTAATTATCAAGTTTCACGTAAGAGAATTACTAGTTTATCATATTGGTATAATTTCTCTTTTTAACTTATTTTGTGAGGTGATAAGTTGATAATACCAAATTTAAAGTTTAAAATAATCTGTCATTTTAGGATTTCTCTAAACAAGATCAAGAATTGTTATGAACTCTTTTTAACACATTTGTTTCTTATTATTGAAATAAGTTATAAACTATAAAAGAGAGTGGTGGTGTGTCCATTTGTTTATTTTCTTTTTTTAACAATAATATAAGTTCCATTGAAGATAAAAAGTTTTTTACTTTATTATGAGTTCTATCTTCATAACTAAACATGTTCAATCATAAGATATTTGTTGTCTTTCCATGCCATTTTAAGTATAATATGATATAGTTTTAAGATGAAGGTCTTGAACTTAGAAAGAGATATGAATGCATATTAGTTAAAATCTATATTTTATGGTTAGAGAGATTGTGCTTAAGTTATAAAGATTAATGGTATAAACCTTGTAACTTTAAAGATCTAGAAATTCATAGTTAAATTGATTATTCCCAATAAAGCTAAATTTATATTTATAATTGAACTTGACATAATGATAATATATACTAAGGCACCAAGAGTATAGAAATCAAACCTCCATCTAACACCTATAAAGAGATTTTAATAAAAAATATAAAAAATGTTATGAAGCTTGATTAATTATTTGATAAGACTAGTTTAATAAAAAAAAATCAAATTAAGAGAATTCATCTCTTCCATGTAATAGATGAGACAACAATGTATTGTTCAACTTCAAAAACTAATGTCTTATAAAATAATATTTATACTTGAAATAAAGTAAACCTTAGATGACCTAATAGGCTAACATAAACTCAAATTAAAATAAGGCTCAAACTATCTTAAATAAGGCAATATGAACAATAATAATAAACTTTTTTGAAAAATAATGTTACATAGGCGTATAATATGGATAAAAAAAACCTTTAACCAAATAGGCTATGATGCTGTCACCTGAAATCTAGAACAAATACAAAATAATTTTACCAACTCTTTTATCTAGCTCACAAGTCATCCAATTATCTAGCATCTAATGTTAATCTACATGAATCACAAATAAAAAATCACCTAAACCCTTTTAGAAAAGAATAATTGTTTACTTTTGAGTGTTAAATCTTTTTTTTTTCAAATATTTATATAGTTAATATAGTTTTTCTCTATGTATAAAAATAAAAGACATAAAATTTTATTTATAGAGAAACCTAAAAACATATAAATGACAATATTAATTTGTTTATTAAATAATATCACATATGTTATTTCAGAATAATTTAAGAAATTTATCTAATCAAGTCCCTATTTGATTTTTTCTCTAGATCTAAAATTGTAATTCATGTAGTAATTACATACTAATCCTTAATTTTTAAAATTTATTTACAATTAAGTCACACTTGATTAATTATTTCATTTTAATTTCTTATTAGTAGTTTTTATGTGTGCAACCCATTAGGTTTTCTAATAAGTTGGAATAAATATAAATCATAATCCTAAATAAAATAGAATTAAACAAATTGACAATCTAATTTATTATTAATTTAATAATTAATTGATTTATATTTAAAGATCAAATATAATGTCTACAAGTTGTCATGATCTTTTAAACACTAAGAAAATCATAAATGATTTGACTTACAACGTTGATGTCTAGTTTTCTCAATATAATTATTATTTCTTTAAAAAATATATTCTAATTTAAATATTATAACATGAAATATATCTGTTTTATTAAATTATTTTTGTTCTTAGCATTATAGTTATTAATTCCTTAAAAAAGTTAAAATTCTTTTCAAATCTCATTTCACTATAATTTCATTATCAATATTATTTGAGAATATATGATATATTTTTCTAATTTACATAGAATAATAAATCATTTTTTAATCACTTAATTATTATCATATAATCCATGTTATATCTAATATATACATGTTTGTTACCTTTAATTAGAACAATGTATAATAAAAATAAAAACATAATATTACTCAATTCAATTTTCAATTTACATCTTATAGTAATTTAAAAAATTTAATTCAAGCCAAATCTCATAGTCAATACAAGTTTGCATGAATACACTAGTTTGAATGCAGGGACAAGACTCTATCATATAACTTGTTTACACTTAAAATTCCATTAACCATTGACAATAAAAATAACTGACAACAACAATAACAGCAACCAACATTAGACAGCAAAAAAAACATTCCTGGGAACATCTTTAACTTGGCATATCACCACAATTATTAGCTAGCTCCATCTTCAGGACTGAGCCAGCCGGCGAATATCGAACGGGTATGCATCCGATGCAGATTGTGCACTGTAAGATCTCCTTCCAATAATTACGTTTGCTGCCTCAGTCGGGTGAAATGCATCCCAAAACACATGTTGGTTCCTATTTCGGCATGGATTTTGTAAAGGTAGACATGTAATTTGGCCATTATTCCTCCCAACACCGCAACATCCAGCATTTGTAACCGTAAAACCTGAAATTAACAAGCACAAAGCAAATTAAGCAGGTGGCCGGCAGGTCCCGGTGACCTGATGGTCAATCCAGTGATTTAACATCTCGGAGTCTGTCCCAGTCCGGATCACTGAAAAACAGAGACTTCTAGAGTTTAAGACGTTGAAAGCTAACGGGATATTTACCAAAAGCTGCAGGTCTGCTTATTATATCTTGAAAGATCCCATAAGCATTGATGTAGATAAATCTCGCATCAGGAGTATTGCCGTTGAACTGAGCAACAAGAGATCTGAGCTTATTATTGAAAATCTGGTTGGCAGAATTAATTTTCTGAACACAAGTTCTCCCATCAGGACTATTCTGGGCCAATTCACTGGGGCTGCATCCTATCTGACCCACTCCAATCAACACAAACTTCCTGGCTCCATAGTTGTACAAAATCTGCACCAAATCAAGTAAACATTAGCGAGTCCCGGAAAAATTACCTCTTCGTTTCTTGAAATAACACACCGAATTTATTTAAAGGAAAAACACTGACCTTTAGTTGGTCAGTATATTGTTGGATAAGAACATTAGCATATTGCTCTGGAGTGTATTGGCGGCTAGATGAGTAAATCTGAGGCATGAAATAATTGTTAAGGTAATCATTGCTGCCTAGTCCAATTGAGAAAATGCACCTGCTTAGATAATTTGCTGCTGTGTCCTCGTCCCCAAGTATGTTCACAATTTGTGAGACAGTATTCTGGTAGTTTCGTACTTGACCACTAAAACTAATTCGATCTCCCTGGAAAAATCAAAGGCTGGTAATTATATACCTAACAATCAAGCCATAAAATGAGTATTAATGTAGTTGGTTAATAATTACGAGTTGTCGGCCGGTTTCATCTCTAATTCCGGCAGCAGCAGATGCATAATTCACTCCTCCGAGTATAGCTCGGCCCCTTGCTGTAGCATAAGGTGGAATATAGTTGCGGAAGCCCAGTTGCTCAGCTGTTTGAAATAGAGGAATATGTTAGCTGCAGTCGATCGTTCCTTTTGCTTTGACGACGACATACACACCATGGTACGTACAAATAAAGAGTTGTCATTCAACCAAGTTTAATGTCAATTCTCTGGATGTCTTGAGTTCAAACCCTTTTTTTTATATATAAAAATGAAATCTATTTTATTTGAACATATTAACAATGTGATGTGATGTGTTGTGTTGCTTCAACAGCACATGGTTGAAGTTATATTTTTAAAAATTTAAATATTTTTATTTTATTTTGATATGTTAATATTAAAAATAATTTTTAAAAAATAAAAAATATATTATTTTAATATATTTCATATTTTAAACTATAACCATTATTAAAACGTATTAAAATGTTGTGTAATTGACACCAGTTTATTTTGAATTTCTTCGGGAGTCAATTGTATGACTAGACGTAAGCGGCCGATATCATTTATTCAATTACTTTTTCTAGCAAGCTTAGCTTAATGAGATGTTCTCGATCCATCCACAAGGAAAAAAATGTTTCCGATGGAGAGTTAAGAGTAGTACTCAGAGAGCCGGGAAAGAAGTAAGAGCTGCTACTTACCAATGACATCAACCGTTGTTCTGCCATTGGAAAACCTTCCGGTCGGTCGTGGAGGCCGGAAGTCAATCCCATAAGGCAAATAATCAGCTCTAGCCAAAGATGAAA
Source organism: Populus ilicifolia (assembly GCA_015708895.1). Classification (NCBI taxonomy): domain Eukaryota; kingdom Viridiplantae; phylum Streptophyta; class Magnoliopsida; order Malpighiales; family Salicaceae; genus Populus; species Populus ilicifolia. Next base: position 30,619 of record SRLM01000939.1, read on the forward strand.
GCTGATTATTATTGCCATTATCGACCAAAGAATCCCCGAAAATAAAGTAGCCAGGAACTTGCTGCGCTCTGGCCCCATATGGTTCTGAAAGCAAAACTACTGCAAAAATCACACCCACCACCCAGCATTTCTTTAGCACCCCCTCCATTAATTAATCAAAAAAGTTTGATATAAGGAATGATGATGAAGAAGAGGTAAGGGTGTGAAGTGCTAGAAGACTAGACTATGGAAGAGCTGTGTGTGATGAGTTTAAATGCAAGTACTATATATAGATGGGAGTGACATATTGGAGATCGCGTCAAGAGATTCGAAAAAAGAAAGAAATATTGAAGCCATGGAACTAGTGGGTTATTGTTTTAGCTTTTACAGTTGAAGAAGGTGGTTAGCTGCATTAAATATCACGCGGCTATGCATGGGAAAGGGCGGCAGATAGCGAGATATCACTCTGCACGCACTGTGTGGATGATATATTGCTTCGGTGACCCAACTTCAATGCAAGGCTTCATTTATGTTTGTTTTTTTCCGTGTTATTTAGAGTATATTGCTTATCAAAAACAAGGTTATCGTCAATGATAGAACTGTAACTTTTGAAGATTATTTTTCCTTAATTATATATTATTTCTCAAATTAATTCAAGTTTGTAGATAAGTTTTTCATGATTACTGTCATTAATTTAAGTATGAGACCTGAAAATATTATAAATTGTTCTAACAATATATATCAAATAAAGACTTCAAATGTAATGCATCAACTTCTTCAGTCCTACTCTTTTTTTTTTCACTATGTATCTATTGGTTTTTTTATTCACTTTTTGTTTTTGTAATTTTTATTTATTTATATCAACATCTTCCCAAAAAAAATCACTCTGCACGCACGATATTTCTAGTGGCATGGATCCCAAGAAAGAAGCAATATTAATTATGATTTGGGTATGATAAAAGTGTTGGTTGAAGACAATTACCAGTGGCCAATGGTTAATATTTCCGTCGGTGGTGGACTTTGGTCATAATCATGCAATCATTACTAATCATTGTCATTAAAAACAAACACTTAATCTTCTGGTTCGGTCCTGTTTTGGTGCTTATCTATCTTGGCTGGCTCTCAGCTGCTGGGTTTTTTCATGCACCCATTCTCGCCACCGAAATTAATACTTATAGATCAATGTGGATGTCTTGAAAATGTAAATAAATCATAAAATATGCTTATTAACAACCGAAATCACTTGGCAATGGGGATCATCGTGAATCAAGATTCACTAATGTTTCAGTAGTGGTAGCATTAAGGGGATGGGAATTGAAATATCCTAGCTACTTAAATAACGCAACACGTAAAACCCCAAGAACCTTCAAAAAGTCAGTGGACATAAACAAGAACATGGTCACTAATCCATGAAAGAGAAATACGACTACTTAATTGCAATATTTACTGCGTTGACTCGTGATCAGCAAGTTGCCACTGTTCTTGACAGAAAAATCAACCCTAAACTTCCATTTCGACTTGGTCCAAATTAAAAGAAGGATATGCACGATGGGAACACTTGCTAGGTCGATCGCATCTACCACCACCTTTCCCTATTCATTCACCATGCGTGCAATTGCAAACACTCTTCATTTCGCATTTAGTGCACTAAATGAGCAAGGATGGAGGCAGAACAAGATCATATCTTTGATAGGGAAACTATACATTATCGACATCCATTAATATTGACGGTTGACATCATCGACATCCACTAATCCAATGGTGCATGAAAGGCTCATGAAATGTACCCATTAAACCATTAATGCTAGTAGGTTAGGTTGCTAAATTTAATGCTTGGGATTTCAAGTCATACCGAGTCACATGGGAGGAACAAGGCACAGTAAAGGCTAGAAGTCTCAGTCTTTCTATCCCCAACGTTGATTAGATGTGTTGTCGTTTGGCTTGTAAAGGCTGTCTTGACATCACACACATACATGGAGACTGGTTCATCATTGATATAAATTAATGTAAAAATAAAAAATATTATTATTATAATTTTAAAATTTAATTTAATAGTTAAACTAGATTTATATCTAGATCACGAATTAAATTGATTATTGACCTGGGTTAATATAAAAATAAAAATATTATTATTATAATTTCAAAATTCAACTCGAAAGTTAATCCGGGATTTATCTCAAGTCATGAATCAGGACCATTAACATAGGTTAACATAAAAAAAAATATTATTACAATAGTTTTAAAACTTGATCCTGAATCACCTCAACGCCAGTCTAGGTTATAGGTTGGATTGACCATTAACATAGATCAATAAAAAGATAAAATTAGTTATTATCATAGTTTTAAAACCCGACTTAATTAAAGGTTGACTCGAGGTTAGGCTTTGATCACAGGTCTTCAAGTCAAATTGATCATTGAATCGAGTCAATATAAAAATAAAAATAATTTTATTTTAGTCTTTTAATATTTTTAAAATATAATAATATGATTAAATTCCCTTAAAAGAAAATTTTATCAAAGTTATCTCATGAGCTTTTTCAAATTTTCACTTTTTTAAAGCATAATAATATAAGTAAATTACCCCTATGAGCAAAATTAGTATTTTAATTATAATTAAGTTGATTGAAAAAAAATAGTATTTTAATAGATATAAAATATTATTCAAAAGATAAAATTAGTTGGCACAAATATTTTATGTAGCATCGCGTTCCCTGCCCAACCATGTTCAAACGACACATGAGATGGGTTTTGGTGGCCAAAGATGGGCTCCTTTTAACATTGTTGAAATTATTTTGGTGACCCCTACCTATCAAGGCAGTGTATTAAGCTTTATAACTTATATTTTGGTATTGACAACTTTTTTTGTTTTTTTTTTTCGTTCTCAACCTTCATCGATTTTTATGTATAACCTTTTAAATTTTTAAAATAGTTATTTAATTTGTTTTCCCTTTAGATTTGATTTTTATCATTTTGATTACTATTTATTTTACTTGAAATAATTTATAAAATTAAAATTTTATCAATTTCATCTTTTTTTTATTTATCATATTTAATTCTCATACTTTTGATTTCTATTTGCTTTATTTGAGATAATTTTTTAAATTAAGTTTTTTTATGATTTCATCTTTAGTTTTTTTCTGTCATATTTGATTAGCATTCTATTGATTGCTATTTTTTTTACTTTAACTTTTTATTTTTTTAATAAATTTTATTATTTAATATTAAATTAGTTAGCAATTGATCTTCTTAATTGAAATGGGGTCTAGAATTTCATGGGTTGTGAGTTTAAAAAATTAAACCAGGTTTAGGAAATTCACTTGAGTTTGGTTGAGTTTTTTCTTCCTTTTTTAAGCTCATGTTTTTTTTTTAGTTTTATCATTCATTATTTATTTTATTTGGAGATTGAGCTCTATTATGTTTTATTTACTTCTTAAAATATTTTTTATTAATTTTAAAAATGACTTGGGTTATCTCAAGTTTTTTTATTTGTTATTTCTTATTAAATTTATTTTTTAAATTAAATTAGATTAGTTAATGAAATATAAGCATGAGATATTCATTTTGTAATATTTTATTTGATCCGCTTTTTATATCATAGCTCTAATAGTCATGTGATCTCTTTTCATGTCACTATATAGTTTTTATAGTTTTTATAGTAGTTTTAAAACTATCTTAATGAACTCTTTCTAGTTATATATATATATATATAAAAGATTATACTAAATCAAAGAATCTATCATTTAAATATGTTTTTACAAATGTCTTGTTTTTCAATTTGATGTTTATTATTTAATTATTATTTTTTTAATTATTTTATAAAATTTATTATTCTTTATAATTTCACCTTTCAATCAAAATATTGCTTTTAGTTTTTAAGTTAATTTTAACCCTTATTCTTTTTATTTTTTTTATCTTTTTACTAAATTAATTTTTCCTTTTGATTTCACTTTTCAATGTTGAGTTGATTTAATATTTCAAAACATTGATTTCATTTTTTGAGTTTTGAGTTTTTTATGTCAATTTCGATCGTTATTTTTTTAATTATTATTTTTTAATATATTTTTATATAATTAAAATTTATTTTTTTAATTTTATTATTTAATATTTGATTAATTAAAATTAGACTTCATGATTTGTTTAAATTAGATGTTTTGGGTGTAATAACCCAAGTCATAAGCTAGAAATAATAGTTTTTATATAAAAGAATAGCTTTATAACTCTTTTGATTAATTTATTAAGTTATTTTAATTTTATAATCTGTATAATAAATTTAGTAAAATATTACATTTTAAAAAATCATGAATTAGCTAGAGATTTTATTATCTTATTTTATCTTTCAACTTTAACTTTACAAATTATTTTTAGTCGAGTAACAAAATTGTGCAGTATTTTAATCCGAACCCAATCGAAATATGATATAGCCGAATGGGGACGCCATGCAATATAGTCTTGTAAACTCTGTAGACTTGATAAATTAATTCGACTAAGCCCATGAAGCTGATTAGTGGACTTAAATCTGCAAAAGAACTTTTAATTTTAATTAGGTATTTACTTTCAGTCTTGCTATTTTATTTCATTCTAGAAATAAAGTGATTATTTTTTAAAATATTTTTTGTTTAAAAATATATTAAAATAATATTTATTATTATTTTTAAAAAATTATTTTCTGCATATTATATTACAATGATTTTTAAAAATTATTTTAAATGAAAAATAAATTTTTTGTATAACACTCTTTGTACCTTGTTTTAACAGAAACAAACCTTAATCATTTATTGAGTTTTGCTGGTTTTCAACCTGCTAGATGGTCAGTCTAATGGGAATTGATATTTATTACAACAAAATGCTGTTGGATCGAAGAGCAGAGAAGAAATAGATATTATTATATTAGCAGCCAATTAGCTTATTTACTAATTTGGTGGCCTGAACACTGCATTTCCCTGCAGGTATGTTTAAAATTATGTAGTATTTACGGTTTAAAATATTTTTTATTTCAAAATATATTAAAATAATATTATTTTAATTTTTAAAATTTATTTGTGTTAATACATCAAAACAATATGAAAACATAAAAAAATAATTTTTAACTAAAACATTTAAAATTTAAGAAAACATGATTTGCACCATGCATTTCCTAACAAACCATAAAACTAAGAGAATAGTTTGAGTGTTTTATGAAAATTTATTTTTTAATGTTTTCAAATTGTTTTGATATTCACTCTTTAATACTTTACTTGTTAAATAACTAATCTTGATTTATATTATATAATACTTAGTACAACAAATAATTTACACTCTCATAGCCCATACTGTATAGTATAACCGATACCTGAGCTATGAAAAGAACTTGATTTGTTGTTAACATAAGTTATAATCATGAATGTCTGATGAGATTTATAAGTATTAGCATTAATCGAATAAGATAACTAATGTGATCATGTTAAAAATTTACAATTTGATTGGAACCTTCTTTGTGTGTAGTTTTCAATTAAATAATGAGAGTTTATACTATACTTGTTTAACATTCCATTAGTGGAACCTCTAACCTTGATATTTGTTATTATTATTGTTTAATCTTTACATTAATATTCTATCTCAAAGTTCTCATTATCTTCATTTTCTTTTCTTTTTCTTTATTATTATTATTATTATTATTATCATCATCATCACTACTGCTACTACTATTATTGTTGTTGTTGTTATTGTTGTTGTACTATTGTTATTTATAATTTGTATATTTAACCTTTTTGTGATTCAATTCTAGTCTTGCTAGATTATTTATTACTTCGACAATTCTACATTTGAGAGAAGATATTAATCTTTTGGTTGTGTCAATTTAACCCGTAACCAAAGTTATAAAAACAAGATAACCTAACAAAAAAAATAAAAAATAAATTATAAAACTTAATTCTCAATTAATCCAATGTTTAAGAATTAAATTAAATAAAAAGGGACAAAAATAATCACCTAAGTCAACATAAGTAAACATGTTAAATCTGATTGAGGAGGCTAGGATAACTCCATAAAAAGAAAAAAAATTATAAAGTTCAATTCCCAATCAATTAAATATTGAAGGACAAAATTAAAAAAAAACCCAAGTCAACCTAGATAACCTACAGAACTCGTGACCCAAGTCATGAGATCATGATAACCCTCATAGAAAGAAAATCAAAAGATAATGATGATTATAAAGTCTAATTCTTAATCAACTTATTGTTGAAAGATGAAGGTGAGAAAAAAATATAAAAAATAGAAGAAAAGTACCTAAGTCAATGTGGTTAACTTGCAAAACTTGAGATATGGGTCATAAGAACAACATAACTCAATAAAAAACAAATCAAAATAAATTGCAAAGTAAAATACTTAATAAACTCAATATTGGAGGGTGGAATTAAAAAAAACCAAACATATGTTGAAAACTTTAAAAAAAAAGTTCTTAAATGTTTTGTTTATTTTTTAGGACCAAAGTTTAAAATGCGTTGGCATTTCATTATTCACTATTATAGTGAAAATGTCAAGAAATTTCTGTATATTATTAGATTGGTGATCCACATTATACTGCGAGCCTATCAAAAACTTTTGAGCACAAAAAAGATGCCTAAACGATGATAATATTTATAAAGAAGCAAGCAAGACCTAATACTAGAGTCATTCTTGACTAGATCCAATAAGAATTAGTAGTCTAATAATCTAATTTAATCTATAAGTAATAATAGCAGATGAACCATAAAAATGTTTTGGCACCAATCAACCAAATCAAATGAGCCACTAATATTATACTAAGAAGGAAAGGAAAAAAAATCATCGGTAACCCATTGTCACTTTATTATAGACATTGCTCATCATAAAAAAAAAAAACTTGCTTAAACAAATTAAACCCAACCATAAAATTCAAGACAACATATTTCTATCCAACATATTTCAAAAAAGAAAAACTTTTAAGGGTAATGCTATAAAGTACAATCCAAACATAAAATGCCCATCTTACTACCCCTAATAAATATAAGAACGCTGAAATTGTCCTAATACAAAGACTATTTTATCCCTGAACACATGGTAAGATGCTCCATTTTTTTAAAGGCGAAAAAGGTGAAAACATTATTTCTATCCATAGTGAACTATGTTTTCTCCATCCTTTTTATAATAATAAGTAATAAATTATATAATACAAACAAAATTTATTAATTTGTTAAAATATCTTCATTTTATTATTAACTAAATTTATCTTTTGTATTCCAAAATACAATAATAAAATATAATAAAACACTATTTATGAACCATGTTAAGGTGATATATATATATATATAGGGAAAACTCTATATTTTTTCTTATATACTATGAATTGCTATAGTGTTTTTCCATATTTTTTTCCTTCCTTTGAACATATGATTTTTTTGTTTTATTTTTTATGATTTTTTTAAAATTATTTTCATTGATTTTATTTTTTGATACTGAGATGGTTGAGAATTTAATTTTATATTTTTTTCTATAAGGTTAGCATTGTTTCTGGGTTTGTTGAAATAATCTAGTTAGGTTGCTCCAGTTTTTGGAATTGGTGTTTTATTTTTAAAAAAAATTGAATTTAACTTTTTTATATTTTATTTGTTTTCTTATATTATTCAAAAAATAGTTTTAGAAAAAAATCACGTTATTAAATTTTATGAAATAACAAAAATATAAAGATGCGGGGGAAACCAATGTCCACCTAACGTCTATTGCAGCGTGGATTACAATAGTGATCCATAATGTTCTAATTTCTTTTTTATTTTTTGAATTTTCATTATGATTTTTTTAAAATCAATTTTTATCAATTTCAACTTTTAAAATTGAGATTGTTAATAATTTATCTTTATAATTTGCTTCTTTTTATTTTTTCTTTATATGAGATTATCATGGTTTATAGGTTTGGTAAGATAACCAGATTGCCTAGGTTTATGAGTTTGGTGAGTTGTTTTTTTAATTGAACTTGATTTTTTTTATAGTCTATTTTTTTCTCATATAATAATTTGTTTTGATGAAAAGTCATATTATCAAACTTTATAAAGTAACAAAAAATTAAAGAATGTGAGAAAACTACAATTCACCCACTTGTACTACACTACACTATGAATGATAATAGTAATCTATAATGTTTTATTTCCTTTCTTTTTTCTTTTTCTTTTTGATTTTTTGTTATGATTTTTTTTTAAATTTTTTTTGTTGCTTTTATCTTTTAATATTGGTATGGTTGAGAATTTGATTTAATAAGTTATTTATTTTTATTTTATCTTTTTATAAGATTAACATGATTTGTGGGTTTGTTAAGGTAACCTTGGTTGGCCTGATGTACAGGTTTAGTGGAGTGTCTTTTTTTTTTTAATTCAACCTGACTTTTTTATCATTTATTTCTTTATCATATGATTAAAAAGATAGTTTAAAAAAAGTTATATTATTAAATTTTATAAAGTTTATGAACCTATTCACAAGTTTTGCTGGTTGATTTAGCTTGTGGCTTTAGCAAGTTGAACTTTTTAAAGTTAGTTTTTTTTTTCTTGAGTTAATTGAGAATTTAATTTCATAATTGGTGTTGTTTCGCCTTTTATGAGGTTATCACGATCTAAAAAAAATCTCAATATTGAATTGATATTTGATTTTGCAATCATTTATTTTTATTCGGGTTACCCTAACAAATCTGCAAATTAAGCTAACCTTATAAAAAGACAAAATAAAAGGAAATGAATTATGAAATTAAATTCTCAACCATCCTAATATTAAAAGATAAAATCAATAAAAATAAATTTGGAAAAAAAATCATAACAAAAATTCAAAAAGAAAAAGAAAAAAGAAAGAAAATAAAACATTATGAATTAGTATTGTTATTCATATTGCAATGTGCTTGAGTGAATAGTGGTTTCCTTACAATATTTAATTTTTGGGTACTTTATAAAGTCTAATAAAATGATTTTTTTGGGTTGATGTTCGGTTTTGTAATCATCTATTTTTATTATTATATAGTTAAATAAAAAATAATTTTTAAAACAAAAAATAAATTTTAATCTTAGTGGAGTCCAACCCAGTTCACAAATTTGGTATACGAGTCTGACTTACTCGATTCATAGGTTTGACAAGTTTATTCATTGATATGATATGCTTTTTTTGCCTTTAGTTTTTTAATTATTTTTTATTTTATCATTTAATATTGTATTGGTTGGAAAATGGACTGCATTATTGATTTTTATTTGATTTCAAGGGATGCTTATCTCAAATAAGTGTCTATTATTAAGTTGATGCTTAATTTTATGAATATATATTTTTATCATATAATTAAATATATTTTTTATAAAAACAATTGTTAAACTCAATAGAGTCAATGACTCCAGTCATTAGGAGTCAACCTCGATCCAATATGTTATTGTCTTAATATGTTTTTTAAAAATTATTATATTAAAGTTTCTTAAAAGTTAAGTTATATTTTTATCATCATGAAGATTGTATTTGGACCTATGAAATCAATTAATTTAAGTTAAATTATCTCTCATATGGTTTAATTAAAATTTAAGTTAGATAAAGAGTTAAGTTAAGATATTTCAGAATTAACCTATTTGATTAGATTTAATAATGTTGTTCAGAAAATTCATTGTGCTCTTAATATTTTTATACATTTTAAAAAATTTGGTCTGCAGTGAAGCTCGAACAATATACTTGTGTGTACGGGGGGGTAAAATCATAAAAAAAAAAATAAATCAGGACGGATCCTATATTTACATGAAAGGAAAGGTAAAATTCGTATTAGACTTAAACTTCTCACAAGGAATTTATAAAGCACTTGAAGGATAAACATTGACTTAATTCGTGTCTATGAGAACTAAATATAGGAGCTACCAAATAGGAAAGCACAAGTATTTCTTTGACTGGAAATCCGTTGGAGTAATAAAATCTCAAACTCTCGATCACTCTCTCACTATTTGCACGCAAATATTAAGCTAACCTTTTCCAAACCTATCCATCAATCTCTATTTATTTTACCCTTTTAAAGATAAAGAAAATCCATAATTTCTTACCATAGTAATAAGAATTAAGAAAAGAAGAAGATATATTACATATTGTAATATTATAGTTATTATAAATTTTTAAATTTAATCATAAAATTATAATTAAGATAAAAGATTTGCCACTTAATATTATAGTTATTATGAATTTTATAGTCTGCAAGAGTCCAAGTAAAGAACTGGTTATGCATTAAAAAGACATATAATTTTCAGTGCACTCTACCCAAGATAAGTTTCATTATTATTTGATTATTTTTCTAAGTAAAGTTTTTATTTATTGATTTTTTTCTAAGGTATATGGCAGATTTTTCTACATGAGAAAGTTTTTACTTTATTGAGTTCAATCCTAACCTTTCTGAAGCTTGGATTTTAGAATAACATTATTTTATACTTTATCTTTAATAATTGATGGTATACTCCACCATGTATTTTTACACCTCTCTAAATATTAAAAATCTACATCTAAACCATAGTATAAAATGAACAAAATAATTGGTAAAAAGTTTTTGATATTTTGGTTAAATCCTAATGGATAATAATAAATCGGTTACAAAATTTATTTTTCATTTTAAAACATGAGAAATATATAGTTTTGTTTTTTTAATGAAAATATTATTGGAAAAATTTTAGGATTTGACTGCATGCATGAAAACAAAATATTTTTTTAAAGAGAAAATTAATTTAAAATTATTGAGATTTTTTAATTTTAATTTTTTTGAAACATTTCATAGAAAACTGAATATTTTAATACTAGATCTGCATCTTACAGTCAAATCTATATCTTACAATATAAATATGTAGCATAATATTATGTTAAATTGATAGAAAAATATACAAGAAAATCATAAATTTTTTAAAGAAAGTTTTTATATATTTTTTAATATTATTATTATTCTTTATAGGGTTGAGCTTGACCTAGTCAATTAGGTTGGACCCAACCGAGTCGGGTTAGGTTTTAGCAGCCTAACAAACCTAGCCTTCTCTTTTTTTTTTTTTTTGGGTTGGACTTGGCCAGCCATTTGGGCTTGAATGAAAATGGGTCTACCCCACCAAATTTAGAGAGATAGCACCATTTGCATGCAAATCGCTTTAGGGTAAGTTTCAAGAGAAAAAAAGAATTAGCAAACTTGCATGGCCAGAGGTGAAGAGAGATTGGCAGAGAAGGTGGAAATTTTCGCATGCATTCCTAGTGTTGTATGGAAGATCGTGCACTTTGGTTGGAGCTGGTGAAGAAAAAATAGGGGGAAAGTGAGGTTGATAAAGGATATGAAAATAAACTAGGGTAGAGATGATTTTTTTGCCAACTTTGCATACTGATTTCTTGATTTGTAGACTATAAAATTCACCTCTATTTATAAGAGATAGAAAAGAGATATTTTATTTTTAATGATGCCAAATCTTGACCCTTGGTTTGGTTGGGAAAGATCCTAATTGTTGATTCAAAACATGACCTGAAAAAATTGGCTGTTAAAGGCTAATGTAGTTGGTCATTTTATGTCAATGGTACGGTTGCTATAGTGTTAATCGGCCTTAATAGACCATACCGTGGTGTAGAGAAATGTTGAGTTTTCAATTTGATGTAGAAGTTGTCAAATTTGATAGAGAATAGAGATACAATGTACTTGCAAAGTAAATTTTCTAAATTGTCATTTTACAGAGAATTAAAGAAGATGAACAATAATGAAAATGATATCATTTTAGTAAAGTTCATTGTGGTCATTGATTTTTTATTTATCTTATCTACATCTTTTATTGACTTCAAACTTTAATTGTTACGCAATTTAGTCCTTGGAAAATTTCAATTTTAGCTCTAGATTTTGGCATATTTTTCATTTTGGTCCTATGTCTTGAATTTATTCAATTTAACTCCTAATTAACCATTAAATTTTAAATATTTTTTAATTTAACCCCTGATTTTAAGCAATTAGGTCTTTATAGCTCAATGTCTTTTATAGATTGGTCATTGTCTGTAAATTTCTTCAATTTAATCTCTAAATGACCTAAAAATTTTGATTTTGTTGTGATTTTGCATATGATTTCAATCAATTGACTTGACAAAAATTAAATTAAATTTCTTAAATTTCTAATCTTTTCAATTAAGCCCAAATTGACATCCTAAACTTAATTTTCTTACCATTTAAGCCATTAATAAAATTAATTTAATCCATTTAAAGTATAATTAAGTCCTTGCACTTAATTAAATTCTTTAATTGTATACAAATTAATTCTTAAACATAATTAAAATTTAATTTGGCCAAAGATTAAATCAAATGACCTATTAAAAATTTAATTATATTATTAGATTCAGATTCATCCAATAATTATTTAATTTAATCTTAAATTTGCATATTGTTTCTTCAATAATGAGTATGCTAGAAGTACAATTAGTCTTCAAAATTCATTTAAAATTACAAAATTTTTCTGTATATTTGAAATCTTTTTCAGCCTGTTTTCTCTAAGTTGTAAGCTATTTATTTTATTTATAATTTTTATTTTGAAAAAAGAAAAAGAATTTGGAGGATGACCTCGAAACATTTATTACACGTATTCTTAATATATCACACACTAATTTTTAATGATAGGCAGCGCAGAGTGATTATGAGCAAAGTTGTGATCACTATACAATACATGCAATTATAAAGCTGCTGTGATTCTATACAGTAATGTAGAATTTATCAGCCAACCAGTTACACTCTAGTCTTTTGAATGAGGCTCCCCACAGCAGTTACAAGACCGAACCTGCCTGCATGGCCTTTCCTTTTGCATATAAAACCGGCTGTCTTAGTAATCCAATCTCTGGCAAACACATATCGTTGATTTGGATAATAAATCTTTTTTTTTTTTTTTAATTTCTCTTCTCTCTCACAAAGATCGACACCATCATTTACCCAGAGATTCTTGTGTTTATTCTCTCAGTGCTGACCACAACCCTCTAAAATATCGCTTTGGCCAACTTACTTATCTCATCTCCATATGGTTCTTCTAAACGTTTCTTGTTTTACAAAACAACAGCACGTTGTGCTATTTACTCTTATCAATATGGTTTTGAATGAGTGCTAAATCACCCGAAGAGATCTGCATTCTGTATAACAATCAGGTAAGTACAAGATAACATGTGGCTTTTCTTTCCTTTTTTCTTTTTTCAATTCCAAGATTCTTTTTTTATTCTTGTTCTTGTGTTCTTTGTTTTTTTTTTCCTGGTCATGGAGGATTCTTATTTGTGTTGATGAAAATGGGTTTTGAATATTTTGATGTTCTGTTTGCTTGTCGATATTGTTCTCTCTTGTTAGCCCTCATATAATGGGTTTCGTTTCTTTCTTGTTGTTTTTGATCAGTGCATTTTTGTTATGTTTAGCATTGTAAACGGATTTGTTGGTGAATGTTCTTTTATTGCAACAGATCGAATGCCGTGGTATTTTTCATTAGAAGTTCAAAGCGGGTGTTTATGGACCCCACTTGTATGTTTTCTATCCTTTTGCTTCTGTTGTTTTGTTTTTTTTTTTTCCCAATCGATTTGCTAAGTTGAATATAATAGCAATTTTGCCATGTTTAAGTTTGCACATGACTATGTGCTTAGTCTTATCTGAACTATTGCAAGCAATGGATTTACAAGTAGTGGTCAATAGTTTATGTTTTTTTCTTCGTTTCCTAATCTTTGCATGCCTAAACTCTTGGACAAGCCTGCATTTTACCAGTTTAGAATTACAGCAATCTTTCCTTTAAGTTTAATCAGAGTATAACTGGTTTGCTGATAAATTGTACATAAATGTTTTTGCATGGTTATATCAAAAGTCTGATGGGGGGAAGTAATTTAGTATATGATGATTGGCAGGGTCTGTACGAAGAGAGCACACAATTTCAATGATCAGGAGCTCTTTTTTATGCTTTGTAAAACAATGCAATCATTCAAATATGCTGTAAACACTTGAGAGGTTAATTGTGAGTTTTTTCATGTCTTTGTACTCTAATATCTGTTTGGGCATGTTCGAGAAGGCACTTTTTGTTTATTTGTTTTCTAAGTCAGTATCCCTTTTCTAAGTGGTTGTTGTAGAATAAGAGTTAGTTTATCTTGCCAAAGAGCAAATTTAATGGGATGGCTTGACTTGCAGACTTTGGTGCAAAACAAGCCATATGTCAGGGAGCAAGTGTAATGTTGATCCTGCCACACCCAAAAGTAGAACAGAGAGGCTAATGAAGGAAAGAAATTTACGGAAATTAAACAGGGTGTTTAATCTGAATGAGAAAGCAGGAGATAGTTTAAGAGATGCAGATCTCTTTTCTAATGATTCGGCATTAACTGAAACTGAAAATTGTGCTTCACTTAATGAGGAAGAGTTGTCTGAAGGGATCGATGGATATGAAAGGCAAGATCAGAGGCTTCCTAAACAACGTTTATTGGTGGTTGCCAATAGGTTGCCCGTCTCTGCAGTTAGGCAGGGCAAGGATTCATGGCAACTTGAGATAAGTGTAGGTGGGCTAGTCAGTGCACTTTTGGGTAGGTGATACTAAAATTTCTTTCTCTAATCATCCTTTTAATTCCTTTTGTATATCAATGTGTATTGTCTTCTTTTCCGATAATTTCTGTTTGATTTAACATAATCATTTTACCCTTTTCTTTTATGTCCATGTATTTAAACCATTGGCACTGATTTTTAAGAGAATTTGAAGTATTGTTATTTTCTTGAAGGTCTGAAGGAGTTTGATGCCAGGTGGATTGGTTGGGCTGGTGTAAATGTGCCTGATGAAATTGGACAAGAAGCACTAACCAAAGCTTTGGCTGAAAAGGTTCAAAAACCTTTTGTTGCATCTTGATGTTTCAATTCTTGTTCAACTATGATCTCAAACACTCTATAGATTATCGACTCTTCTTCTCTCTGTAGTCTATGCCATGGTTCAGTTTTCTCCTTAATTTTGGTCTATTTTGTGCAGAAATGCATCCCAGTTTTCCTGGACGAAGACACTGTTCATCAGTATTATAATGGTTATTGTAACAACATAATATGGCCTCTTTTCCATTATCTTGGGCTACCCCAAGAAGATCGCCTTTCAACCACCCGTAGTTTTCAATCTCAATTTGATGCTTATAAGAAGGCAAACCAAATGTTTGCTGATGTAGTGCACGAACATTATGAGGATGGTGATGTTGTTTGGTGCCACGATTACCACCTAATGTTTCTTCCCAGATGTCTGAAAGAGAAAAACAGCAACATCAAAGTCGGTTGGTTTCTTCACACTCCCTTTCCCTCCTCTGAAATACACAGGATGCTGCCATCTCGTAGAGACCTGTTGGAATCTGTTCTTGCAGCCGATTTAGTTGGGTAAGTTATGAGTTGTGAGTACAGCATTTTGAACTACCTGTTTCTACTAACTTATCATGTGCTCCATCCTGCTTCATATATTCCAGCACTGTATGCTGTATGCGTAAATTCATTCAAATTTATAGTCCCTGCAAGTTTGCTTCAGAGCACACATGGTGTTTTAGGAGTTGGACACCAGGCCTAGATTAAGTCCCCTAAAGAACTTAAATTCTTATTTTTGAGTGCCATCTTCTCTTTCTTCCTGTTTCTTACGTAACTTGTATGGAAACAGAAGATCAAACTCCATTTGTTTCATGACAAATGAAACCTTTAGAGTTGATGCTATTTCCTCTTGATCATTGTATGTGCTTCGTGATATGAACTGATACATTCCTGCTACGTCCAAGAGGCTGGGGAAACATTTGACAGCTAAAAATTGTATGTTCATTGTGTGAAATGGCAATCTGATTCATAATCTAATCAACCTGGTTTATTTCAACAGATATGTTATAGATATTTTTCTACTCAAGTTGAAATAAATAAGTAAGATAGATATCAATTGCATACAAATCCCAGAAAGTCATGCTAGCAGAGCCAAAGTTTTTCTGCAAGAAACCTACTAAACAAAGTATTTTAGGCTGTTTCCCTTGAAATGCAAAATCCGAGACTTGTTTTGGAATTTTGTGTTATCACTGCTTGTTGCATAATGTTAACATGCATGATTGAATAGTCAATCTTCTTACGCATCAGAAAATGTGGTCTGTGTCTCTGTTAGATGCAGAACTATAAGAAGCTGAATCCCTTTTAAATTGGAAAACTAAACAACACATGCAGATTTAGCATTTATAGGAAGTTTCTTTCAAATGTTTAAGAACTCCAGGAACCTAAATTCCTGTCTGCACTAAACAATAGCTGTTGCTTTCTGTTCATCTCAATTTTCCTTGCTCCGATCCTACTCGTAGGAGTAGATAATTCTACTCGTGATTTGTGAACAAACTAGATATTCAATGTAGCATAACGATGCAGCCAGGTTTAAGGAACCAAATTATCTATTTGGAAAATTTGTTTCCGTGGTAATTATTTTGGTTTTCTTTTGATAATTAAGTTTCTAATTGCTGGCTTTTTTACTTTCAGTTTTCACACATATGATTATGCAAGACATTTTGTCAGTGCTTGCACTCGTATCCTTGGGCTTGAGGGTACACCTGAAGGAGTAGAGAATCAGGGAAAGCTGACTCGTGTAGCAGCGGTATATATTTTGCTGATAATTTTATTTCTCTTATCTGCAGACCTGCAAATATTTTGCTTATTAATTTAATACTAAATATGCTTCTTTAACTTTACTTATAAATCTGTTTCTCAACCCTTATTCTTCCTCATGATGGCACCATATCGTTTATGGGAGATTGAAACTGCAGTTTCCTATTGGGATAGATTCTGATCGATTCATTCGAGCTCTGGAGCTCCCTCAGGTCCAGGATCACATAAAAGAACTGAAAGAAAGATTTGCTGGCAGAAAGGTTGGAACTTGAATTTTGGTCAATTTTCAGGCAATTCGGAGATTGTTGGCTTTTGTTTTTCTTTTCCTCTTGATTAACCCTTTTAATGCTCTTATATATTCACATGATCTTAATGATCTTCTTTTCATGATGTTTGAGTCAACATGTCATTACCGATTAATAGTATGAATAAATGCCTCTGTAAATTAAGTAATTTCTCCAACATTGGATTTATGCTTTTCTTAATATGTGCTTGCTAATGTTAGTTTGTTTATCTGGTTGCTTGTTTCGATTCATGTGTGAGTAGGTAATGTTAGGCGTTGATCGTCTTGATATGATAAAAGGAATTCCCCAAAAGATATTGGCGTTTGAAGAGTTCCTTGAGGAAAATCCAGAGTGGCGTGATAAAGTAGTTTTGCTACAAATTGCTGTGCCAACAAGAACAGATGTTCCGGAATGTATGTGCTTTTTATAAAAATAAGCTGTTACCGGTGCTCTTTTATTCAATATAACCGGCAAACAAACTTTCTTCTATTCCAATTATACTGGCATGGAATTGACTAAGTGACGCATGGAACCCCAAGAGATTGTCATTTTCCAGTGGTTTAATAGGGATTTACGGTTGTGGTTTGTTAGTGATCACTAAAAAAAGACAAGAAATTCTGAAATGAATTGAGATTCCGCGGATTAATTTTAATCTTGGGCTTTCAGATCATTGCCAACTGTAAGAAATCTAGTTTTGTGGTGGTTTAATGAACCCAGAAATAGTGCCTCGTGGTTGTAGTATCAACTATTAAGTTCTAAGTTTAGACATTGGCTTCCCAATGAGTTCTATACCATTTTGAGGTCTCTGTTACCAGCCTTACTCTTTCTCTTTTTGTCTTTGACAGATCAAAAGCTTTCTAGCCAGGTCCATGAGATTGTTGGGCGCATCAATGGGAGATTTGGGACTCTCACTGCGGTTCCAATACATCATCTGGTTTGCTTTTACCTTATGAACCATGATATTTGTCACTGGAATCAGTTTATGAATGGAATCAAAGGTTCCCTTGTAATAAATGAAATTAGATATACCTGACTGGTGGTAATTAAAGTATGGAAGAGTGGACTTCCAAATCCAGACAAGCTTCTTTGTTTGAGAAAAAAACTATGATTAAATCCAGTAGCATGAATGAAAAGTATTTGGTATCAGAATAACATACAAAGCTTAGTCCTGGACAGACTATGTGAACAAAACGTGTAGCCTAACCAAATCAATTTAAATTTGAGGAATGGTGGTGTATCAAAACTTCTTTCATCCACCAAACTACTCTTGTTTCCTGTATTATTTTCTTGTTCATGGAAGCTTGAATTATCACATGCTAATAGTTTAGTAATCGTTTTTCTTATATGGTGGATTTTATGAATTTCATTGTGAATACTGGGATAAATGCTTCTATTGAGAAATATGTGGAAGCTCTATGAGTTAAAATGTTTCAATTGTTCTGCACCATGTCAATCTAGTGTAGAAATTTGAAATTAGGTGAAAAATGCATGATGGTGATAATTATGGATTGATTAATCTCTCTTATGACTATTGCTTGCTAAATTTTTCCTAAATTTCTGCATTTTCTTCTCTTTTCCAGGATCGCTCTCTTGACTTTCATGCGTTATGTGCGCTATATGCTGTTACTGGTACCTATTTATAGGCATTTTATAGTTCATTATTTTTTTATGGAATGTTACACTGGATTAGATATTATCATTTTTCTGAATAATGTTCTTGAGCCCTCTAAAGAGGATGGATGAACTGCTAAAATTGTTGAAATAAACGAGCAGGAAAACTTTTGCTGCCAGTAAAATGAGATATTCCATCTGGTTTATGCCTTCATTCTTATGGGGTATAATTTTATTTTGTTCTTTTCCTTCATTGATAACCCTCTCTCTTTTGGAGGAGATGGGGGAGGGCAATGTCATGTCCTATTATGCCGTCCTACGACTTTCTAAGTGTTCATCTATAATGACTTCTACAGTTTTGCAAGAACATGCAACCAACAAATGCTTGCATTATGAGTACGTAGCAAAGTAGGTGATCATCTTGAATGCTATTGTGTAAAATGTTTAAAGAAATATGAACTAACTGCATAACAGGTCCAGCATGAATAATTTTCCTCCACAGTCGATAACTGAACGTGGAATCATGTGAAATTTTTACAAAAGCGACGTTAATATTTGGAGCTGCATTTGTGGATATAAACATAATGTATCTGCAAGCATTTACCTATTTAGTTTAATGAGGATTTGTCTAGCTGGCCTTCAATAATAAGCTCAATCCGTCATAGTTAGATGGTTTTGGGAGGTTAAATTTAATTTCAGGCTTATCAATACATTAACATTATTTTTTCTAATCCAGATGTGGCGCTTATTACGTCTTTAAGAGATGGAATGAATCTTGTAAGCTATGAGTTTGTTGCCTGCCAAGCTTCCAAGAAAGGGGTGCTCATTCTGAGTGAGGTAATTAAAACTCAGCAATGCCTTTGAGATCATGATCATCCAAAAGGACTGAAAGCTTAAGAAATCCAACTATCCTGCTCTATTTTATTTTTCAGTTAGTGTGAAGTAATTTAACATAGAAAATGCAGGCAGCCTTTTTTAATTTTTGCAGAGGGTTGAAATAACAGATTTTTCTCATTCATTACTGGAAGTTTGTAAGTGTCTAGGAGGAATCTAAGATTGGAGAGTTATGTTTTTGCTCTGTCAAACATGAAAAGAACCTAGAGTTAACATTGTATATGGGGTTCTAGATGATCAATAACCACCAGTGGTGGTTGAGACAAAATCTTTGGATCATCCAGAAGGTATTTGAATGAGTTGCTGAATTCCTATTGAAACAAGGTGAACATGAAGTCTAGCAGCTACAAGGTTCCCTTTGTGATGGCATGCATTACCATCTTATTTGTATATTCCAGGGATAGTCTCGTGCTTCTGTTAGGATCTGCGGATAAAGAATAGAAACAGAAGAACACATTGATTATGCTTTGAATATGCCAGTTTGCAGGTGCAGCTCAGTCTCTTGGCGCTGGAGCCCTCTTGGTGAATCCATGGAATATTGCAGAAGTTGCTGCTTCAATTAGTCAGGCTTTGAATATGCCAGCTGATGAAAGAGAAAAAATGCATCAGCATAACTTCATGCATGTGACAACACACACATCACAAGAGTGGGCTGCTACTTTTGTAAGGTATTCACCATATTGTGTTGCTGCAAATATTGTGGAATCTAATGGAAGAAAGAGAAATTCAAGCCTATACAATTTTCCATAATCTTATATCTGGTGATATTATTAATATTAAATTACTACTAATTTACATTTCTCAATAGGGGTTCTTTCACCCTTCCTTCACGGTAATACTTTACTGTCGGTCACCTAGAAGTATTTAGCCTTGCAAGGTGGTCCTTGCTAATTCATTCAACTTGTTGCATGATATCGTTTCCCCGCATTTCCACTTCTGAATAATCTATGAGTATACTCATAATTGTTGGAGGTCTGATTAGTGTAAATCAGTAGTAATTTAATATTACCAGATATTAGATTCTGGAAAAATGCACATGCTTGAATTTCACTCTCTTCCATTATTTTTCAATCTTTCCTTTTCCTTGTGATGAGAAACTAGGATCTCTCATTTATCATCAAGTTCTTAATTTCTAAAATATTTCAGATTATTACTTTTTTTCTTTTTTTACAGGAGGTTATAACTCATGTAATATGACATTTATCTAACATATAAGAAAAATTACTTTTGTAACTTCTAGTTGCTTTAATGGATTAAAGGCCATTTTTAACGTCCAAATTGGTTTATTTGGTTGGAGAAACTTTAAAATTGTTTCAAGACAAGAATTTTTGTCCGCGGTCATGTTCCATCATCGTGTCAATGAGGATATCGATGAAGCGTAAGTGATAGATATTATCTCTCGACTACAGGATTTCTTAGCGGAGACATTTTCTGTGTCGGAAAATAAAAGTTTAATATTTGGAAGTACATGTAGTGATTGGTTAATATTGTTTTGTTGGTGTAGTGGTTTTACATGACTTGATTTGTTTTAAAATGTTCCATGGGGAATATGATTTAGCACAATAAATGGGAAATGGGGATTCATATGGCTGTATTGGTTAGTATTTTTATATATATATTTTATGAAGTATATTGGAACATTTGGCCTCTTGTACTTTAATTTTGAAGTTCTCCTTTCTGTAGTGAACTAAATGATACCATTATTGAAGCCCAACTAAGGACAAGACAAGTTCCCTTCCTTCCTGTCAAAGTTGCAGTTGAACGATATTTGCAATCCAATAATCCTTTGCTTATGCTGGTATGCCGTTTTACATTCAACTATGAGGATGAATTACCTGAAGCACTTCAATTATGGCACCTTTTCATATAAGTTTTGGAACTTCTTTCCTATCTCTTGTTCTCTTATGACATAAAGTTACGTGTACCTGATGTACCGATAAATGGGAAGTTGCTTCAAAATGCTGTTTGTTTTTGTAAGTCTTCGCAATGCTGTTAATAACATAAAGGAAAGGTTACAATTAAATGAATTCTAAGGCACGTTTCTCCTTTCAATAAAATGCTTTAATATGAGGAATTCCATTAGGTTCATATGCGTTTAGTATGTCCTATTCACATGTGTGGATTTCTGGAAGTGTGTACAATCAATCTATTTTTAATTTCATGAAGTATAGTTGTTTTCGATTATTTTTATCATTATTTCCGTACATTATTATTGCAGGGTTTCAATGCAACTTTAACTGAACCAGCAAGCACTCAAGGAGTTAGAGGCGGTCATATTAGAGAGCTGCAATCTAGATTGCACCCGGAAATAAAAGAAACCTTGAAAAAACTTTGTGATGATCGTAGAACAAACATTGTAATTCTCAGTGGAAGTGATAGAGCTGTCCTGGATGATGTATTCTCATATCTTTAGTTACCCTTTTCTTGCCTCCATATTATGCCTTTGAACTAACAACTTCTTATACAGAATTTTCGAGAATACAATTTGTGGTTGGCAGCAGAAAATGGGATGTTTTTACGCCATAGTAAAGGAGAATGGATGACAACAATGCCAGAAAATTTGAATATGGATTGGGTTGACAGTGTTAAGGTTAATATATCATACCTTAAAACTTAGTACTTTCCATGACAGGCTCTCTAGACTCTAAATGCCAGATGCTAATTCATGATTTCAGCATGTTTTCGAGTATTTTACAGAAAGAACACCTGGATCTCATTTTGAGCTTCGTGAAACTTCACTTGTATGGAAATACAAGTATGCAGGTACTTAACCGCTTTTTTCTTGTTCTCTCTTTTTCTAAACTTTCAAGTTCGAACTTTTGCGTTGACAAATTTGTGTGCATCTGTTGTACTGTGTGTCATCTCTTACATGCACATGTGCACAGACATTTAAGTTCTGAATAGCATGGGATCACACTTTGTCATGATGATGTCCTAACAACATTTCTTTTTCCTTTTATTTTCTTAAATATTTAAATCTTTTAGAGAGTCATTTTGGAAAGCTTCAATCAAAGGATATGCTACAGCATCTCTGGACTGGTCCTATTTCAAACGCAGCTGTTGATGTTGTCCAAGGTGATCGATCTGTTGAGGTTCGATCTGTTGGTGTGACAAAGGTATACACAACAGGATTAGCTGCTGTACACCACGTACATGCTTTGTGACCTTTCCAGATTGACTTGTTTGTCTTTCCCATGGACATTTCCATTTACATTCAGGGAGCAGCAATTGATCGTATTTTAGGGGAAATAGTTCGTAACAAGGGCATGAAATCGCCGATTGATTATGTCCTTTGTGCTGGGCACTTTCTAAGTAAGGTCTGTTTTCCTACACATAATCTTTGAGCAGGTTTTACTTTGCCAAATGTATTAATATTTGAGATATGATAAGCATCCAATTTAATTTTATATTCTATATTTTTTTTAACTAGTAACACTGATGTAGAACCACACAAACAAGATCACTATAGATAGTTAATTCAGAACATAAATCAAAATCACCAACAAGGAGACACTTGATTTTGAAGAGAGACCAAACCATGAGAGACACTGGACCCTGGGAATTCAAACTCTTTATTTCAACAATAATAGTATGCTTTGAAAAACTAATGTCTCGGTGTTTATTTGTATGCCTCAAACCAAACAAAAGGGAAAACCTAATAAATCTTAATTCAACAGGGAAACTAAAATTCTCATTTAACTAATAAATAATAAATACTAATACCCCTGAGTAATAAAATATATAATAATGATACAGTATTAAAATTCCTAAATAAATATTAATTCTTATTGGTGTCCTTCATTTCATCCCCATCATTCTCGCTTGGTTAAAAGTTGACATCGAGTAGCAAAAACTCTACAAACTTGCATGCACTCGATAGGTGGAAGAAATTCTTTTGCACTTGATACCTTTCATTCTTCTTTAATGATGAGAATAATGTTGGCAATAAGACAAGATGGAATTTAGGATTTACAAAGACAAGATGAACAACCTCGTCTTTAAACTCTTCAATGTGACACTTTGAAATCTTCTTGTACAAGATCCATTGCTTTAACTTCTTCATCCTCAAAGTCATGTCCATCTTGTGTCTGCACAATAGCAATTTTCTCTATCAAGTTTCTTACATGTCATCTTCAATGCATTCATCAGCCTTGACAACAACTTCTCGATTCTCTAACTTGAGCTCTGCTTGGTCATGTTCCATCTCTTCACCTGTAGTCAGGTTGTCAATAGACTCCAATGGTTTGGACTGGACATAGTTATCAATGAGAACTTTATTATAGTGATCAATAGGAAAGCCTAATTGCACTGCTTTATATAAGGAGCAAGCTTGAAATGCAATTGATAAGAACACTCTCAACTAGCTTAAGTGCACTATATGAGACAACTTAGTTATCCAATCTTATATTTATCTAAAAGAAGAAAGACTAGTTCCATTGGAATTTCATCAAATTCCTTGAAAATCTCAAACATCATAGACTCCACGTGCAAGAACATACCTTTGGGATAGCTGTTTATAACGGAACTTGTCAAAAAAACACCTGAGCATATTCCCAAGCAGGGTTACATTTGAGATCTAGCATCGAAAGATAAAGTTTAGCCCGGACAATAATTTCAAATATCTAATTGTGCTTACGAACCAGTCGACTTGAAATATTAAAGGCTTCTTTTAATACTGCTAAAATAAGCTGAAAAATCTCCATCATCTAGCCATCACTATAAGAAGCATCTAGCTAGGGCAGTTGTACTCAAAACCTGACTCAAGCTAGTGGCAACAGAAAATTTATCATCCATGCTCAAGTTAGTTAAAAGTTCCTTAGACACTAATGCCTCTATAGCGGGATTTGATGCCATTCTCATGGAACTAGATAGAAATTGGTCGTCTTTCACTAATCCATTCGCAAATCGATCATGCCAATAAAGCACGTCCATAGAAGATGGAGACCAAAGAATTTCTTAGGCAGCCACATATTTATCTTCCTCTAACTTTTTATCCGTTGAATACTTGTTTTTTAAACCATACACTAAACTGCCATTACCTCAAACCCAAAGCTCGATGCAAACGATTGTCTTCTTCATGGCACCACAGGATGGTGCCGTTTACTCCAAATTAACCCACCAGAACAGCCCATGTTTTAGTTACATCGGGTTTGCTATTTATATTGTATCCTTTGAAAGTTTATGATCCAGTTCCACACACAGTGCTCCCTTTTCTTTTATTTTCTTTTCAACCTTGAAGCATGTTCTACCAGCTGCCATTCACTATAATCAGGTCTAAGATATATCCAAGTCTCATTAACTATTTTGCGGAATGTCCTACTCTCAAGACTATGCCAAAACATTGCATTGTCTGTTCTATTCAGATGCATGGATGCATATAAACACGCTACTTCTACTGAAATGCAAATATCAGAAATTAATGTTTTTTTTTTTTTGGAATTTATTGCTTCAGGATGAAGATGTCTATACATTTTTTGAGCCAGAGCTTCCTTGTGAATCACTAGCCTTAGCACGAACCAGGTCACTAGATCCTGCGAGGACATCTATTTCAATGATTCCAGACAGTACAAACCAAGTCAAGGCTCATCAGTTAAGGAAACAACGCTCATTGTCAACTTTGGAAAGGAGTAATTATCGAAGTGTTGCTTGGCGGCCTATAGTTCATGATAGAATGTCATTGCCAGAGGGCTCATCTGTGCTTGATCTCAAGGCTGAGAATTTCTTCTCGTGTACTGTTTCCCGGAAGCAATCGGATGCTCGATATCTCCTTCAGTCATCAGATGATGTTGTCACACTTTTAAAAGAGCTGGCAGAGTCTAAATCACCCAATTGATTCAATTTTACTGGTTTTCTTGGGGCTGTAATTTAGAGGCTTGAGAGACTAGAGAGTATCCTGGCGATTATTGGTACTGGATCTGGCAGAGGTTCCATGATCAAGTTGATGATTCAAGCTATCTTTTTTCCCTATTTGGTTCAGTTGAGAAATTTTGAGAACCTGACAGAGGATCTAGAGATCAAGGAATGATGATTTTTGGCATCTGCAAGATATGCTTTTATCTGCACATATTAGTCTCTCCCATGTCCCAACTACCTTCTTGTAGGCACTCCCTTACCATACAACTGCTGCCTGAATAGTCCCTGGACAGTTTAGAGTAAAAAGTGGTATAAAGAAAACATTCCTTTTTCTTAGTTGAGTGACATCAAAGGTAGCAGCTAGAAGTTACATGATTTGCAGAAATTTGGGGTGTTTTTTTTCCTTCTAACACACTTTGAAAAATATTTTAATGGTTAAAAATTTATTTGAAAAATAGCACAAAATATACAGTTTTTGCTGCAAGTTTTAAAATACTATAGTTCTCAGCTACGAGTCTTGAAAAAAAAATGCAGGTGAGAACTGCTATTTTTAGAAATCATAGGTGGGAAATGTAGTTTTTTAAATCCTAACTTTAATCTTAAATTTTAACTCTAACTGAATCCTAAGTAACCCCAAATGCCGACCCTAAACTACCTTAATCTCAAATTTTAGCCCGAAACTTCAAATCCAAACACTAACCTTAATCTTAACTAACACCAAATGCAAATCCTGAAATCTCAAATTAGACATAACAATGTTGCTTTTATTTACTTGGAAGTGGAACAAATTAAAAAAATAAATAAATCGCAATCCCTTGTTATTTGGCTGGTCATATATTAGTCAAGGAACTACATGTTGTGTACAAAGTAGTTATGTATAACTATTTGCCATGCGAAATTATACCTACAAGGCCAAAGATATTGTAAACAACCGACAAATATTTATATGTAAATCATAATTAACAATAATTCACTGTGATGATACGTTTCGTAATGAACTGTAACGGTGATGATATTGGTGGCCATGGACAGAAAAACATTTAACATGAATTTGCCGCATGAATGATGAAAAAAGAAATAAGTAATTATTTAGAAATTATGGAAAAAATGGAGATGACATAATAAGAAATAAGTTATCAAAAAAGAATGATGAAAAAAGATAAATGAATCAAAATAGAGCATAAAAATACATATGATGGAAAAGATATGAATGAGTAAAGATAAATGAGTCAAATAAAGGGTTGAAAAATATATAAATAGGTTATCAAATAAAAAAGAATTGACTAGATTTTTAAGGTATTTATGATGGTGATAATCTTACATGTAAAGTGAAGAAAGCTTATGGGAAACCGAAAGAAAAGGTATTAATAGATTTTTAAGGTATTTGTGATGGTGATTTTTATATGTTTTCTTGAAAGGATTTGTGTAATTCAAGACTCGTAAATAATTTGTTAGAAAAAAGGGCTATGGACACCCTCTTCATTATGTATTTTTCATCCTTCACACTGGGAATGAGATTGTGCACTGTGACTTAACAGTTGATGTGAATACAATTGACGGATGGTACAAATCACAAGTACGGAGATTGATTGATGAAAGCACACTTGCAATATATTCTACATATCATTCCAACTCTATCTTGAATTTGATTTATATACCAAATAAAGCAATTCTAGTTAATAAATTTAAAAATAATCTAAATTTAAAAAAATTTAAATTAAATACAAATAAATATTAAACACAATCTTTTGGTTATTAAACAAGATAAAATTTAAGAACTTAAAATTAATAAAATAAGGGTATATTCTATCAATATAATTTGGATATAGTTTTTTATATGGTGGCTTATGTATTGGTTCAACATAAATTTATTCTTTTTTTTTTTAAAAAAAATAATATTCTAGATCAACCCTATTTAGAGGTCTATTTATTTTTAAATTATTTTAAATTATTCTTTTATCTATATCTTTTGATGGTGAACTCATATAATTGATAAATTTATTTCTTCAACAACTCTCGACATCCTTTATCATTCAAAGCTTTTCCTAATTGATTCTTTGTTCAAAATGTTTTAGCTACCAAAGCTCTTTTCTATTTTGTTTAGAATCATTTCTATTATGATTATATTTTTTTAACTTTCTAATCTAAATGGGTTTTAAACACTCTCATTTGTTTGCAAATCTTATTCATTGTATCCAATATAGTATAGTTAAAGTTAGAGATTACTTCAATTTTTTTTCATATTTTAATGACTAATTTTGTATTAATATCTTTAACAATCTTATTATTATTATTATTATTATTATTATTATTATTATTATTTATAGAATTCCTTGTTCAAGTTTCACAATTCTTTTACTTAATGCTTTAATTTTTTTTTCACCATTCTGATTATCTTTAGTATTTTACTTTATTATAGCATGATTTGATCTCTCATTCATTACTACAACTTTATTGTAATGATTTTCAATCATTTTTCTTTTAATTTTATATTTCTTCTTAATTTCTCTAGAAAGATATTTGTACCTCTCTTTAGGTATTTTATTTATTTCTTTTATTTTTCATTTAAAGAGTAAATATCTCTTTTCTAAAATCATAAATCTACTTTCTTCTTTATTTTCTATTTCCTTCCTTTGAAAGATTACTTTTTATTTCCCTCCTTGACAAGGATATCTATTAATATTTTTCTTTCCTCTAGATTCTCTAGTAATTTTGATTTTTTTAATGCCATTAAAAAAAAATCTAACACTTCCACAATGTCATCAAAGGTTGCTTTGTACATGTTTCAACTAAAAGAACTTTATAACTTGTATTTCAGATTTAAAATTCTAGACTTCCACTGCAAAACTAGATTTGTAACTTAAAACTTATAACAATGTTAAAATATATTTCAATTACTCATGAAAAAATCAAATACTTTAATATACTGAATATAAATAAAAACTTTAATATTTAAAAATTATAATACTTCTATTTATATGGTGTTCTTTGCTTTAATTACAAAAAATATAAACCGGTATTTTTTAGTATTTTCTAATTTTCTTTTGATAATATAAATTGCAAGCTTATTGATTATCATTTTCAAGTTACTTGCTTATAAATTATTATCTAAATGTTATTGCTTTTTAGGAAATAGGTTTTCAAATTCTTACAAACTTCATCAAACTGTAATACAATTATTGTTAATTTATTGAATTGTTTAAGTTGTTGTTATGTATTTTCTTCTTCCTTTAACCTTTTTAAATAGGAAAAATTATAGATTTATGCATGACTCCAATTGCTCTCCTTCATTCCTCCAGGTACCATGTCAATTCTCTTTAACAACTGTATTCTAAAATTTGCATCCCTCGATTCAACATTTTTGTTTTCCTTATGTATTCTTACTTCAACTTGTATTTAAATTCTATCCTTTTAAACTTGGCTCAAATTTATGTCACTCTATCTCTATTTTCTATAAACACAAATGAAGTCTAAATATAATAGATATTGACCTCTCTCTCTCTCTATCTGTGTGATAGAGAGAGAGAGGTCAATATCTATTATATTTAGGCTTTATTTGTGTTTATAGAAAATAATTTTCAAGAAATTATTTTTTAAATTTTTTCATGTTTATTTACTATTAAAAAAATTGGTTATTAGTCAATAAAAAATACTTTCCAATCAAAAAATAAATTTAATTTGATTTTCAGG
The DNA here is from genome assembly GCA_015708895.1 of Populus ilicifolia. Lineage (NCBI taxonomy): Eukaryota > Viridiplantae > Streptophyta > Magnoliopsida > Malpighiales > Salicaceae > Populus > Populus ilicifolia. The sequence goes on from SRLM01000939.1 coordinate 59,515, forward strand.
AAATTATTTTTTTTATTTTAAGCAAAATACTCTTTCTAAAAGTTATTAAAAAAATTAAAAAAAAATATTACATTACTCGTTGATTATATCAAATTTGTTTCTCAACTATTTATTTGCTATATATTTTATTTTTATTTTTTTTCAATTTCATCACATAGAATTTAATTGAATTTTATTTTTATATCAAATTTAGTCATCCTTCTTCTTCTTTTTATTTATTTTTCTTTTATTTTATTCTTAATTAGAATTTTTTTATCTATTAGATTTGGTTTTTATTCATTTGATTGCTATTTATTTTATTTAAAATAATTTATAAATTTATATTTTAAATTTGATCATCTTTTAACTTTTATATATATCAAATTTAATCCTTTTTTAATTACTATTTATTTTATTTAAAATAATTTATGAAAATAATTGTTTTAACTTCATGCTCTTTCAACTTTTTTATCTATCAGATTTAATCTATATTATTTTTATTAATATTTTTTTATATAAAATAATTCATGAAATTAAGTTTTTTTAATTTTATTTTTTTGTAAACTTTCTCACTTTTTAGATTTGATTTTTATTTTTTTAAAAAACTTGATAAATAAATTAAAAATTTAAAAAGTTATTTTTTTAATGAAATAACTAAATACAAAAAACTATTTATCCCCCCAATCAAGAGGAACTCAACACTCCTTTTCTTGCTTCTTTAAGTTCTCTGGAAAAGCGACGCCAACCAAATCCCAAAATGACTTCTCAACATATCGCAACCCACAGAGAAAAAGCAGAGATCCACACTGGCGAGTCTCTCTGCAAGAAAAAGTCCTTGGAACTCCTCGAAGAGATCCACCTCCCTATGGGTCTCCTCCCACTTGACAACATCGTTGAGGTGGGTTATAACCGCACTACCGGGTTCGTTTGGTTGAAGCAAAAGAAGAGAAAAGATCACAGATTCCTTAAGATTGGACGCCAAGTATCTTATGATACGGAGGTGACAGCTTTTGTCGAGAACCGTCGGATGCGGAGACTGACTGGGGTGAAGACCAAGGAGCTTTTGATTTGGGTGTCCATCTCGGATATTTATGTTGATGAGAAGGATTTGGAGAAAATAACGTTTGGTAATCCGACAGGGATCTCTAGGACCTTTCCTGTTTCGGCTTTTGAGCTTGAGGAGGGCAAGAATTGAGGTTTCTTTCGTTACATTGGGTTTTAATTGTTTTAGGATTTTCAGAAATCCGAGGATTCACGCCTGTGTTTTTAAGATGGTTTTATTTTGGACTGAATAATATTATTTAATATGCTTTTTACGCAGTTCAATTTTATTTAATGAGATTGATTTATGTTATGCCTGCTTTTTCTGCGCCATCGCTTTGACAAGTGATGTTGTTCGGTGAATTTGATGCTTAGCTTGAAGATAGATATGCAAATTTATTTATTTATTATTATTTAATGTCCACTGGATTTGGAAATCAAATTTTAGTGTGTCAGTCTTGGATGGAAAATTAATTGGCTTGGGCATGCATATTCTTAGTCCCGGAAAACATATTAGTTTTTATAGTTTGCTAAGCTGAGACCTGACCGACAGAGAATGATTTTCATTTGGTGATTTGTCTTGTGTCTAAAGGCTTTGTTCGGTTTGATCAAGGTAGGTAATGCTATACAAACACTAGAAATAGGCCGACAAAAGGTTTACATATCAATTTGTTTAGAAATTAGCATGAAAAGATTATTTGCTAGTTGTTGTTGTTGTTGGTTTTGTTTTGTTTTTTCCACACATACTCCTTTTGCATCAATGTCATGTTTGATTTTTCACACACAAAAAGAAAAAGAAGAAGAAGAAGAAAGTCTAGCTATTGTTCATAGCAACAATGTGGCCTTTTGTATTGTTATAGTGTCAGAGTTTCGTGTTATTCATATTATAATAATATAAGGAGATGACTGCATTATAGATCCTAATATAAATTGAACTATACTATTATCTTTATATTAATAATCACATGAATCTATATTAATTTACAAATGATGAGTAATTTACTGTATTGAAAGTTTTCTTAGAGAAATCTACTAAGAACACCCACATTAAATATAACTAAATCAACCACACTAAATAGAACTAAACCTTCTTATCAATTATAAGAACTTTTGTTTCTATGTTAGATCCCTTTTCTTTATCATAATTCCAAGCAAAACAATCTTTATAAATGTATAACAATGACACCAATTCCTTTTGAAGTTTTTCTAGTATAATTGCACTTATAAAAATTGGTTTAGGCTTATCTTTAGTTAATAAGTTAACTTCAATTAACTTAACTTCAATTAACTTTCCTTCAATTTCTAACTTAACTTCAATTAACTTGCCTTGAATTTCAGCTTGTCCATAATCCATCTTTTGTGGTGTATGTGTTCACATTAATTGAAAATGTTAATTTGATTCTATTAAACAAATTTTGTTATGGTGCCTAGTACTTTAACATGCTTATTTAGAAGTGCCGAAACATGTTTTTTATAACTTGATTTTTGACCTTTAATTCTAAAATATTTTATAAAGTCCCAATTTTTTTTATTTTAAATGTTTTCGATGTATTTGCATTGATTTTTTAACTTTTAATTTTTTTTATAAATTAAATTCAAAAAAATGTGTTTGACACATTCATGTCCATTTCATAATTCTTGATTACTTTTCTTATCGAATTCACATTAACTTTGCTTTTAAAAAACAACTAATATACAAAAACAAAGAAATCAAAATAAGGATTAAAATGGACAAAGGGATAACAAAAAAAGAAAAATGAGGGACAAAAACAAAATTAGAACTAAGCTAGTGCTAAGAAGATAATAAAATTTATATGTTATAAATAAATAAATAAATTATAGAGTAAGAGCAAGGCTACTACACAAGAGACACAATTCTTCATCCCTTTCATGACACTCTCTTAAAAACCTTAGCCACCATGTGAAAGAGCCATCATATTTTTTTTTAGAAAATATAAGCTACAATGGAAAAAAAAAACCCTAATATGAATACTATTCATCTTCTTTTATATTCTCTTATAAAAAACCCTACCTTTATCTTTCTTTTTCTAAACCTAAAATTTCTTCCCTCAACTTCTCTCGTTTCTAACCTCTATTTTTTATGAGACCACCACCATAATTTTTTGTCTTGAAGCCCTCTATAAAAGCTCTTAATGAATTGAAACTAGTAAGCCTTACTTTATTGTTAATCAAACAGAGAGAGAGAGAATCTTACTTTATTGTTAATCAAACAGAGAGAGAGAGAATAGCCATATTATTTCTCTTTCCTTTGACCTCCAAACTAGGTGAGATCACCACCATTCTTCTCCTTTCAAAGAGTGCTACACAAGCATATAAGTTCTATAATCTAATTCCCTTGGTGTGAGCAAATGTGAAATTTAAAAAATAAACTAGTACATAAAAAAAACGTTGTGACTTTTTGATAGTAGACCTCCCCTTGCCAATAGAAGGTGGTTGTACTTCTAACACAAGTTGAAGGATGGTTTGAAGCACCCTATAGATCCATCCATATGTTGGTCAAGTATCGATGGCTCGTGTAACAATACACCAACTATGATAGCTTTTTTAAGGGCATTTTAGCTAGATACTATCACTGATTTTTTTTATTCTAGCAAGTTTTTGCATTGTTTCTAACCCTCTTTATCATCATTGACAACCATTGAAATCCATTTCAAACCTAAAACCTCTATTGAATAATTAACCTAAAACCTCTATTGAATAATTATCTTGCTTTATTGTTGATTTTTATATGTTATGTGATAAGATTTTGGGATTATACAATGTTTATTGGATTGATTTTGTGTTGGAATGATATTGGTGATGTCTTTTAATCTTGTATATCCATTTTTATATGCATGGATTATGTGGAATAACATGTTTAAACTTGATTTTAGCCTTGTCCACGTGTTTGTGTTTATTACTTATTGTAATTTTATGCATGCAAAATTAGGGTTCTTATGTGTTTATAATGTCTTTGGTGGATAATTAAGCATATTTGATTCTTGTATATTTTATTAATAATATCATGATCCTCATCACCTAAAATATAAAAAATTTTCATCATCATCAAATTTATCATATGGCCAAGTCTCTCAAATATATATAAAAAAGTTCTTGCATGTTTTGATTTTTTTAATTTTATTTGACATTTTTTAAAAAAAAAGAAAAAAAATTATTCCATGCATTTTAGGGTTTTATAACAAGTTTATAAAACTTATTATGGCTTGGTTCACATTAAAAGGCTTATTGGGTTGACATTTCTAAAATTTTGAAAATGCCCACCTTGGTTTTCTAAGAATCCATTTCAATTTGTTTTGCCTATTGACTTTTGATAATTTTAGGTAAATAAAGTCAATATAAATCATTACATTAAATATGAAGAGGACTAAAATATCCTTTTGGTTTTTCATAGAATAAAAATTTTAGGCTAATATTCACTAATAATAAAATCAAGAGTATTAAATTTTTAGTTTAATATTTATTGATAAAAAAATAGGAGCAATAAATTTTTAGTCTAATATTCATTAACAAAAAATCAAGAATATTAAGAAGGATTTTAGTCTAACATTCATTAATTACATCCAAATATGATTAATTACACAAATAGGTTATTTCTTTAAGAAAGAGGTTAGGTTGTCGAGATATCAGGTGGAACAATATTATTGAGTCATAATAACTTATTTAATTATGAGTTCTAAAATCTTGGCCATTTCTTTTCAATTACACGTTATTTGGCCAGCAAAATATATTGTGAATTACTTCATGCATATTATGGTTTTACTTAGAAGTCAATAAGGCAACCTATATTATCTATGTTTATTAATAAAGACTGTACCTACGTCATGTTTATATAACCATTTATTTGGCATTCTTAAATTAACCACAAATAGTTTATCTTCCTCTTTAACTATTTTAGTTATCCATCTATTAACCCAAACATCAAATCTTAATATAAAGATGATGATACATATAAGTTAGTGTGTGTCTATTCTTGTCAAAGCAAGTTGTTATAACTTATCTTTACTTTAACCATAAAGAAAGTGGCATTAAAGGTTTTGGATCATATAGTTAGATCTATAATTAATACCCTTATAATGTCTTTTATGTCTCTTATAAAATCTCATATAATAATTTTTGATAACTTTATAACTGCCTTGTTATGACTAACTTTAGTGATAAAAAAACCAAGTCATAATTTTAAGTGAGGCTCTATTATCAACCAAAACTCTTTATGCTGGTACACTATTAAGATTTATCGTGATGTACAAAGGATTTAAATGGCGACTCATAGCCAATACTAGCTTAAGAAATGTATGCCTAAGCTATCAATCAATCACTAGCTTTAACTAATCAATTTTAATAATCTTTATCCTTTTTATTATGTTTTCTTTATATTCATAATCTAAGTAAGATAATTAGCTAATATGGTGAGGTGACTACCATGTTTATGAATGCAAACCTTTAGGGTCATTCAGTTTTATTTAAGAAAGTATTTCCAAGTCTTCATCTTTGAGAGCATTTTGTTGATCTAGCAATTGCATTAATGCTAGTAAACATGCTTCTTTTTTCTTTTGTTATTGTTTATTGATCCAATCAAACTACATCAAAAAATCTATTACATGTGCCAATTAGGCTTATTATAAGGTCAAGAGCTTATAAGGTAAAAAAGAAACTCAATGGGTTAATTCAAGATATTTGAGTTTTATTTCTTAGAAGACCTATGGTTTCAAGTTATTTTTTCTAATATATAGTTTTACATTAACAAGTATAATTCTCAATTTGACTATTAAATTGAGCTATAATTTTATCATATTTTTCTATATGACCTTTGGATCAGGTCTTGTGATAATGTATAAAAGCTACTATACAAGAATTATATTAGTTTTCTAGTTGATTTATAATATATTTTTCTATTTTATTTACAACTCTTTTATTATTATTTTTTAAAATTGCTTAAGATGTTTTTACCTATTATAAACAAGGATATGTAGCTTGTATTTAAGTTTTATTTTTATAACAAACTTTAAATTTAAATGATTTATTGTGCAATTATGAGATGATTCTTTTAATTTAGTTCTTCATAGAATTAACTTATCATAGAATTAATCAAGCTTTGAGGTATTTTTTATACCTCATTCTTGTCTATTTATAGGCATTAGGTGGGAGTTTGGTTACTTAAAATATTAATGCCTTGTTATAAGTTATCATTATATCAAGCTCAATCATAAGGCTAAATTTAGCTTTATTGGAAATGGTCACTTGGATCATGGGTTTCTAGATCCTTATATCTATAGGGTTTGCATAAGTTGATATTAGAGTAAGGCTCTAAAATCAGATTTTATCTATCTATTTATCTATCTAGTCTACTTTATATCTTGATTTTTTATTTTATTTTATTTTATTTTTACTATAGTTTTATTTCATACTCTCTCTCTCTCTCTCTCTCTATATATATATATATATATATATATATATATAAAGAAGATCAAAACTTTAATTATTAAAGTTCTTAAAGGATTCATTACATGTGCCAATTAGATCTCTTACAAGTTTAAAAGCTAAAAAGGTTAACGAGACATTTAATGAATTGATTCGATATATTTTGACCTTATTTTTTAGAAGACTTATATATTTAACTTATTTTCTTACTTATACGTAAAATGAGCTTATTTTTTCTAATATATAGTTTTATGCTAACATGTATATTGATTTTTACATATTTAAAAATTTTAAAAATTTTAGAATTGTGATTCACTTTTTTTTATTAGTTATTGCATGAGAAAACAAAAGTATTGATGGGGAATTAATCTTTTCTTTGCAATTTCTAGGTTCAACATCTTCCTTACCCTTAAAGATTAATTCTTTATTTTTCGTACAAAGTTCAAAAATAGATTTTTCAATAGCCTTATCACTACAAAAAGTCATTACTGATTTGACTTGATTATGTGTTGGATTCTTGAGCTGCCCACACATTAGTTGTATTATCCTTTTGTATTTTACTATGATTGATAAGGAAATTTACTTTTCTCCTTACAACTTCAAACAAATATGAATTTTTCAAGAGTTTCTTTCAAATTTACAATAGCTTGAGCATTTTGAGCATTAATTGACTCTTTTTTTTCAATGGATGAATGTAATGTTTTCTTAAGATTTTTTTAGGAGGGAAAACATAAATATCATTGAGAATTTTTAAAATTATGATATATTTGAAAGGGTGGTTATGAAGTTTATGCATTATTTTTATTACTCTTTTAACTGAAATTTAGATAATTTCTTTCACTATGATCATACATTTATGAGTATATATTAGGATTTTGAAAATTATTTAAAGCAATGACTTGTTCATGAAGATATTCCATGAAAGATGAAAAAATTAGAAAATTATTGGTTATATGTTCATTAATTTCACAGATTTGATGCATAATTTCATGAATAAATTTTAATTTACTACTCTTTTGCAATTCTAGCACCTCAACTTTTCTAAATAAAGATGCAAATTTAGCTTAAAAGTCATAGTTAAGATTAGAGAGATAGTCTTTTGTATAATTATGATTGATAAACCAACTATCCCTTTGTATTTATACTTTTAGAGTTGTATACAATACAATTATGGAATGTATTACACATGATGACTATCCCTATATATAATGTATTTCAAGAGACTTAAAGGTATAAATACAAATTGATGGTTATCATATGTCATACATTCCCACATTGTGTTGTATACAACCCTAAAGGTATAAATACAAAGGGATGGTTGGTTTATCAATTATCCATCACAATTATACAAAATATTGTCTCTCTAATCTTAATTGTTATGATCTTTTCTAATGTTGTACATGTCTTTATTTGATATATAGAGCTGCGTTTTACTCGCTTCCTCATAAGTGCCTTCATACCAAAGGAGTTGATTTTCCATATGGTAGGCTATAAAAGAATTAAGTATTTATCCTACTATAGATTGCACACTACTAATTAAGACTCACTACTTAATAAGAAAGGTATTAAGATTGATTAAGATAATAATTTTAATACATGTTAATAACAAACTTTCTTAAGTATAAATATTATAATTCATGTTACGTTTGAACTATATTTATTCTTACATCATTAATGTTACCTTTTTAACTTGAAAAAAATAAACTTAACTAAATATAGTTAAGGAAAAAAAAACATAAATAAACTAGATAAGAACATATGTATGATATAATTAACTAAGTATAATAAAATAAATTATAAGCATAAATAAGAGATTAATAAGAATATGACATGACATAAAATTAAAAAAAAATGCAATTAAAGAAAGCAAGAGTATAGATTTTGATTTGAAAACTAAGATATTTTAATGTATGAAAAATACCTTTTTTTATAGGTTAAAATTTAGAATTATTGATATAGTGGCTAACAATTGATTTGATGGATGTATAAAACGTCAGTTGTAATATCATAATTTGGAAAAATGGTCAGCTTGAAAGTTACAGATACATGTCCCAGTTTTCCAAAAAAAGAAGAAAGAATAGGCTTATTTGGGCTTTTAAGACTTTAGATATAAGCTGAACACCGAATAATATCTAGGAAGCAAGACAAAAAAATTATATTTTATTGTTAAGATTTGAACTTAAAAACAACAATATTGAGTCTTAGGCTCTTTATGAATGTTTTAGACCTACATCTTAACTTTTCATCAAGCTAAACTACATTTAAATCCGAGTTTGGTAACTTTTAAAAAGTTAGTGGTGTTCTAGTTTGAATAGAACTAGCTCAATTATGATTTATTCTCTAAGTCTAGCTCTCTATTTATCTCTTTATTTAAATCCTAATTTCAATAATTAAATACATCAATTAGTCTAGGTATTTCTATTTTACATACTTGCATTTAAAATTGATCATTTACTATAAATTAAAGATATATTATATTATCAAACTTGTTATTATAAAATATGTTTAAGTTAGTGAATTTAATGATATGTTAAGTGTGATATGATGATATAAAACCTTAATACAAATATACTTTTAAGTATTTATCATTAGAAAGACCTTATAAAGTTAAGTGATTAAATAAATGTAAGGAAGTAAAAGTTACTTTGATTTCTTTTTTAGTTGAAAATTTATGGATTAGATATTATGTGTTGTGGTTTTTATACAAATATACTACTCATTTATTATGAAGGTATCCTTAAGAATTTGATAGGAAGGTTAAACATTATATGTTTAAGAAAATATTCTCTTCAAAAGAATGTAAAATAACCACGACAGGTTTATATAGATCAAATAAGACTGAAAAAGAAAGTTGAAAGATTAGAATAACCACGTGAGGATACAAGGAAAAATAAAAATTATGGGAGCCTTAAGAGAATAGTTTTGGCCAAGATAAAAAAAAGGGTTTCAACCTAGAGAAGAACGAAAAAAACATGATAGAAAAACAAAAGGGTAAAAAAATTATGTGGAAAAAATAAAGAAACATGTTAGTTTTTATACAAAAGAAAGTGAGATTAAGACTACTTTTTTATTGACATGCCTATAATTTTATTTGCATATCAGAAGACATATTTAATACTAATAAACTTGATCCCTGTATTCCTATGTTTTTCTTAATGCATGTTTTTGAGGGTATTTTTTTTATAAAGTTCCTAGTGAGTTGTCATCTATTATGAGAATTAACATCAAATTGATCTCATGCCAATAATAACAATACCTAATCAACCAGCCTATATAAGTGATCTCAATTAGACGAAGGAACTTTAAAGGCAAATGGAGAAGCTAATGTCATAGGGTTATGTAAGAGAAAACATGAATCCATGTGTAGTGCTTATATTCTTAATACCAAAAAAGGATAGGACTTAAAGACCGTGTATTGATCATTATGCAATTAATAATATTAAAGTATAGACATCCAATTCCTAGATCTCATAATATGTTAGATGAATTACATGGATCTTATACGTTCTAAAATTAATTTGAGAAATGAATATCATCAAATTAGAATGAAAGAGGGAGATGAATGAAAAATTACCTTTAAAACTAAGTATAGTTTGAATTAGTAATGATTTATTTCTTTTGAATCCACTAATGTACCTAGCACTTTCATAAGATTAATAAAACATATTTTATGCAATTTTATAAGTAGATTTGTTATGGTTTCTTTTGATGATATGTTGATTTATAACAAGAATATGGATGAACATATTAAACATTTAAGGAATATATTATATTTTTTTGTAGAAAAACGTCTATATACTAATATGAAAAGTATAAGTTTTTCCTAGAAAAAAAATCTTTCTTGGATATATTGTTAGTACAAAAGAATTGAAATGGATGAGAAAAAGGTAATATCCATCCAAGAATGGCCTACACCTAAGTTAATAATAAAGTTAAGAAATTTTTATAGTTTGACTGGTTTTTATATGAGATTTGTTAAAGGTTTCAATACTTTAGCCATATCTTCAACTAAGATTGAAAAAACTTTGCAGGATTTAAATGGGATAAAGTGTAAGAGCATACATTTAACTTGTTCAAAGAAAAATTGATTTCAACTCTATTATTATAATTACCTAGTTTTATGAAAAACTTAAAGATTAAATGTAATGTCTTAGGAATAGGTATTGGAGCTATTTTAATACAGGAAAAAAACATATAACTTATTTTAGCAAAAACCTCAATATTGCAACATTGAATTATCCTACTTTTAATAAAGCTCTATTTGCTTTGGTAAGACATTAAAGATTTAACATTGTTACTTGTGGCCTAAGTAATTTATAATCTATTCAGATCATAAATTATTAAAACAAATGAAGGGCTAAAGGAAGTTAAATCATTAGTATGCTAAATGAGTTGATTTTATATAAACATTCTTATATATGATAAAGTATAAGAAATGTAAGGAAAATATAGTGGTTGATATACTATAGTGAAGATATAAACTTTTTTCAAGTTTAAATGCTAAATTAGTATGATTTGAGTATATGAAAAATTTATATAGTGATGATGATTTTCTTGGCCAAGTATATGAAACTTGTGAGAATTCAACATTTGATAAATTTTTTAGGTTGACGGGTATTCGTTTAAGGAAAAAACATTATGTGCACTTACTATTTTTATAAATGAATTAATTATTCATGATGCTCATAGGAGAAGATTAATGAGATATTTTGGGGTTTTTAAAACTTTAATTGTTTTCTTGTAAGCATTTTTATTACCCCAAGATGAAAAGAGATGTGTAGAGAATTTTTGATATGCGTATAACATATAAACAAATTAAGCCTAAAGTTTTACCCCATGGTTTGGATACTCTTTCACCAGTATCTAAAGAGCCTTGGTTTGATATATTTATGGATTTTATTTTAGGTTTGCATAGGTTAAAAAAGGTAGAGATTCTATTTTTATAATTACATATAGGTTTTTTAAGATGACACATTTCATATCTTGTCATAAAACCGATGATACAACTAACTTAGCAAACATATTCTTTAAGGAGATAGTTCAGATATAGAGGATTTGTAGAAAGGTTGTTTTGATCATGATGTTAATTTTTTAACTACTTTTGGAAGATTTTTTAAGGTAAGTTAAAAACAAAATTTTTATTTTCTACTACCTGTCATCCATAAATGGATGGTTAAACAAAATTTGTAAATATAACTTTTACTACATTGTTAAAAATTACCATTCTAAAGAACTTGAAAAATTAGAAAGATTGTTTGTTGTTTTTTGAATTCATATATAGTAAGAATATGTATTTTACTACTGATTATTCATATTTTGAAATTATTTGTAGCTTCTATTTAACTCCTTTGGATTTGATTCATTTATTTATTAATGAAAGGGGAATTGGAAAAACACATATAATGCAGGCTCTTCATGAGAGTATATAGTGGCAAACATAGAAAAAAAATGAGCAACATGCATTTAAAACTAATAAAGACTGAAAAAGAGTTGTCATTGAACCAGGTGATTGGTTTTGGGTGCATATATGTAATGAGAGGTTTTTTGAACATAAAAAAACTAAGTTAATGTCATGAAAAGATGGTCCATTCCAAATTCTTGAAAGAATTAATGATGATGACTATATAATAGGTGTACCAGGTGAGTATGGTGTTACTACTACTTTTGATATTTCTAGTTTTTCTTTGTTTGATGTGGGTGATGGCTCAAGGTTGAATCCTTGTGAGGAGAAAGGGGATAATGCAATTCAAATTGCATTAAAAGATCTATTAAAAGTTCCATATGGATGAATTACAAATTTAAAGGTAAAAAAAGCTTCAAGAAGTATTCAATGGACTTATTTAAAGTATTTGGGTCAAAGTAAAATTAAAGAAGGCTACATCTTTATCAAGTAATGATTAGATCTTAATCAATTTAATCTATTTACATGAGAGGCATGATTCATCTACTAAATGAGCTAGTTAATTTTAGTTGTTAAAAGATTATTTTTTTAATGCATAATTTTATTCTAACATGCATAATTCCTTATTCGACCATTGGATCGAGTTGAAAATTTATCTAAAGATTCTAGAGGCCTTGTTTTATATTGGGTTATATTTCAGGTCAATTAGACATCGTAAAAGCCTTTCGATAAGGTGTAAAAGCTATTATATAGGAATTATATTAGTTTTCTAATTAATTTAGGATTTTTTTTAATTTTATTTAGAACTTTTGTTTTAATTTTTTATAGAATCATTTAGGATGATTTCATCTATTATAAATAGGGTTACCTAGTTCGTATTTAGGTTTCTTTGAACAAGCTTTGATTTCAAAATAATCTATTATGTGTGTGATAGGAAATTCTCTTATTTCGGTTTTTCATTGAAATACTCTGATTATCAAAGAATTAACCAAGCTTGTGTCTTTTATACTTCTCATTTATGTCTCTTTATAGGTGTTTGGTAGGGGTTTTGATTTCTATAGTCTTAGTATCTAAGTACAAGTTGTAAAGTTATAAAGCTTTATCGCAAGCCTGAATTTAACTTTCTTGAAAAGGTCAATTTGACTGTGGGTTTTTGGATGTGTATATTCATGGACTTTGTATCATTTATAATACCTAATTTACCCCTTATTGAGTTTTTTAAGTTAACATTTTATTTTATACACTATGCTAAAAGTTGCCCACACCCATGTTTGTGTTAATGTACATGCCTTGTAACCAATTGATTAGTTACATGTAAGATTGACTTTATTTATGTAAATATATTTAATTTATTAATAAAGACTTATTTATTGTTAATATTTATCAAATATATAATTAATGAAATAAGTATTTGATTAATGAATCTAGAGTAAAGATAAAGTTCATAGGATAAAAATGCTTTACAAATAAAATTATTATAATTATGATATTCCTATTGGATTAAAGGATTGTTCGTAAATGTTCCTAATCAATATTCTATTAAGACTAAATATTAATTAAAGTTATAAGATCGATATATATATTACGTTTTTTCCTTTATAAAAGGAAGCAAATGTTCGCATAAGGTGAGGTATGAAGGATACCTAGAATTAATATATAGGTGCTTATTAGATTACATGTACAATGAACTGACCAACATAATAATTCTATACAAAAATATCACTAGTATCAATGTAAAGACTCACGTGATGATTTTGAAAATGATTATTAGACTTAAAATCACTAGGTTATCTTATATAAAAAATTTTAAATTTTGATTATGCTACATATTATCTTAATCAAATATAACAAAAAAACACATATAGGTATAAAATAAACTATATAAAGGTATTTATGTAATTAAAAGAGTATTCATCACCTAAATGAATTAGAAAAAAAATTTATTTGTTGTCAAATTATATTTAATTATAAATCCTTGCGCAATTATATTTAATTACAAATCTTATTTAAAGAATAAATAACTATAATATTGAGAATAAACATGATTTGATAGAGTAAATACACTTCATGCTATAATGTTTAAATTATAATATTTTTGATGAATGAATAATAATTACACTAAAAAATTAATCATTAAAAGGTTAACTCAAATGATTAATTTTTAATTTAAGTGCATTTTTATCAAGATTTTATATCGGTATTTTGCACTTGAAGTATCAGTAACTCATTAACTAAAACATGCTTTATAATAACAAGTCTAATACTATAAGATATCTTTAATTTATAGTAAATATTCATCTTAAATATAGGCCTATCACATAAATCAAAGGATTGATTAATGAGTTCAACTACTGAAATGGAGAAGATAAGAGAAGGTTAAGTTTAGAAAAAAGATGCAGTTCAATCCAAACTGAAAGATTGTTTAGTTATTGGGTCATATCTAAAGCTGTAAATCTTGAATTTCAATTTGGTTTATATGGCTAAAAAGTTAAGATATAGACCAAAAATATTATGAAAATGCAAAACTTAATTCTATTATTTGAAAGTCTAAATCTTAGCAATAACAAATAAGTCTAAATCTATCCTATAGCCTAGAATTGTTCAGTGTTTAACCCATATCTTGAGTTCTAAAAGTCTAAATGACCTTAATTTTTTTTATTAGAAAGCTGAGATAATTTTCTATAACTTTCATGGTTAAATATATTCAAATTCTAACGTTAAGAATGATATTTTGTTTAGACAATAAGATAAGGATTGTCACCAAGTCAAGATCTGACCATTCACTCAACAATTAGTCAATAAATCAATAGCTTCCAATTTTAGCTTATAAAAGGAGGCATTTGACATGCATTTAAACATCTTGGTTTTCAGATCAAGATTAAGTTTTTGTTTTTTTTTTATATATTTTTGTAATACTTAAGTTTTGCTTATAATAATCTATTGTTTATGCTTCTCATTTTTTTTTCTACTTAGTTAACATATATATTTATATTTATTTCTTTCATTATGTTTAGTTAAGTTTATTATGTCAAGGTGAAAAAGTTATACTAATGTTGTAAGAATAAGTATAGTATAAACTCAACATGGATTTTAATGTTTGATAATAACATGTTTTGTATTTGTTATCTTATTCACTTTTAATACTTTGCTTGTTAAATGGTTAATCTAGATTTATGTTGTATAACATTTAACACAACAAATATTTGGTACTATTATAGCTCAATCGTATGGTATAACCTACACTTGTGCTATGAAAGAAATTTGATTTTTTTATTAATATAAGTAATAATTATGAATACCTGATAATATTTACAAGTATTAATATTATTCGAATAAGATAATTAATGCAATCATGTTAACCATTTATAATTTATTTAGAACCTTCTTTATGTGTGGTTTCTAGTTGAGTAATAAAAAGAGTTTATACTATACTTATTTGAAATACTATTAGTGAATCCTCTAACCTTGATATTTTTTTTATCATTATTTAATCCTTACATTAATCTTACATCTCAAAGTTGTCATCGTTGTTGTCGTTATCATCATTATTATAGTTAACGTCCTTGTGGTTCGATCCCAATCTTGTCGGATTATTTATTACTTCGACACTTCTTTACTTGAAGAAAAATATCAATCTTTTAGTCGTGTTATCAAATTATTTATGACTTTTCTAATATTTGGGGGATCATGATAGGTTGTTAGACATTTTAGTTAATCTTCAAATATAAATTAATTAATTATTGAATTGATAATAAATGAATTTGTTTAATTTATTTAATCATATTTTATTTAAGGTTGCTATTTATATTTTAGTCAACTTATTAGGGAATTTAATAAGTCACACATAAGAACTGTTAATCAGAGATTAAAATGTGATGATTAATCAAGTGTGATATGATTGTAAATAAATTTTAGAAATTAAGGACTAAAGTGTAATTTATATAGAAAACTACAATTCTAAACTTAGAAAATTCTAAAAGGAACTTGATTGAATAAATTTTTAAGATTATTCTTATAAATAATATCTATGATATTATTCAGGTGGCAGATTGATATTTTGTTATTTATAGAATTTTCAAGTTTCCTATAAATAAAATGCTATGCATTTTTATTTTTTATAACAAGTAGTACATGACACAAACACTATGTAATTAAGTTATAAAATGCCTGAAAAATGCAAAAGAAAAGAGTTAGCACTTAAAGGTCTAATAATTCATCTCTTCTAAAAAGGTTTAGAAGATTTTTCATAGGTGATTTGTATGGATTACTCTTAGAAACCGAGTACTTGAATGATTTATGGTTTACAAAAACTAAGCATTAAAGCAATTATTTGAAGTAAAATAAACATTTAATCTTCAAGTAATATTTGTATAAGCTCTAAATAACTCTAAATTTACCTAACAACATCCTTAGAATTTCTAAAAAAATTTAAATTTATCATTTTCATTATATATTTATATTTAAGAATACCCAATGGTTTGTATCTTATATCATAGCCCATCTTTTTCTTTTTTGAACTTAGAAAATTGCATGGATGTCTAGGAATTCCTTACAAATGAAGTTGCACCAGAGGAAAGAAGAAGCAATGAAGGATGTGAAGTTGAAAATCTCAAGTTTCATAGAAACATCTGATATCGCCACACAATATGCCAAACAAACCTTTTACAAAATAATAATAAAAATAAAAATAAAATTGGAAGTGTAACAAGAAGTTGAGCATATCTAGGGTAAGATGTACAATTTCTGTGGACTTCAGGGCTGAATTTGCTTCCCGTGGGCCTCGTTGATATCATTTCTAAGCAACTTGACTGCTCTCTCAAACTCATTGAAAGTGGTAGCGGCTCCGTTGAGCTGGTTTTGGTGTGAATTTGGAAACTGGAAGCAAATTCGAATGTCTATGAATTTTTCCCAACAATTCATGACTTCTTCCCTGGGGTATTCTAACATTATAAAAATGATAGCCTGCAAGAGCAGTGTTTTATAAACATTCACTATTACGGTTAATCGGGTATTAATAGACAATACTGCAAAATGTAATCCAATATAAGTTTCGATTATTTCTTGTCCCAGTGATCATTGGAACTTCATTTACATTAGTTGATAGTTTTTTTTTTTATAAAAAGAAAGCAATCCACTGTATATTAGTAGATAACTTATTTGATACTATAAACTATCGGTAGTTGATACGCTATTTAAGTCTAAAAGAATTTTAGTTTTAAAGGCATATATTATGATAGAGAATAATATAAAGTTATTTTCTGTCCTATTTGTTAATTTAAGCTTCGAAGATTTACGGACTAGTTGATTATTTAGATATAACTGTTCTTCCCTAAATTTATCTGCAATTCTCTTTTATATCATGTAAGGGGAGTAGCTTGAACAATGCATGCTTGTCGTGAGGGTTGTGAAAAAGATGTCCTCACCTTATATAGAGGACGTCTTGCGTCAGAAATTTCTTCATGACTCAGGCATTCGCAGGCTAAAGCCTTCTTGAATTCTCCCTAGAGAGATGCGTAAATATATAAATACTACAGTGATTATATATATATGTTAGCGAGTAAGAGGAATGAATGAAGCAGCACCTGGTAGATGTGCATTTCGACAAGCAACATTTCAATCTCATAAGCTACATGTGATTTCCCTTCCTTTCGAGCCCTTTTCAGTTGTGTTTCCAGTATTCCCACCGCAACTGCTTCTTTTCCACTCATTTCCAGCTTTGCAATAGTGCTCTAGTCACATGTAATGTGGAAACCTTAAAGATACTGGTAAGCCGTGCCTTGAACAAGAATTGAAGACTCAGAAAGCAAAAATATCATTAAATTAACAGAGAAGCCTAACCTGTAGCTTTACGAAATCAGGATGTTCTTCTGTCAGTAAATCCTGTAACTCATTTTCAGCTGATTGAAGTGACGCTTCATCTGCTCGAGCACGATGATAATCAATCACTCTCTCGAAGGCCAATTTCCCTCCATGGAGAATTCCTACAGACATAGATCTTGTAAACACAGCGTGAACCTTCTTTTTTTGCTTCTTACATGAACGTTTTGCATAAGCCCATCCGATGTAAACGCTGGCAAAAATTACAGTTGCCGTCGCCGCCATTGCTCCATATTTATTCCTTGCAGTGATGCTGTTAAAGAAATTCTCTAAGTGTACCTCTAGGTTTCTTTTCAGGGAAAAGTTGAAAACAGGCATTGTTATCAATTTATGGTTTTGCTACTGCCAGTGGGAATGAAAATCTTTCCTAACGATGCATATGCTAGTGGAATTGCTTCCAATCCGGGAAGTGGTGATGTACATGATATGAGATAATACATAAAGGTGAATACTGAGAAAAAAACAATAACAAAAGCTCGGTTGAGAAGAACAAATTATTCTTATTTCTTCCTTGTTAGGTGGGTAAAGAAAGTTGCAAAAGTACACAAGTGCCATTGAGAACCAGGACGAAATGTATACCTCTCCTCCATATGAAGGAACAAATATTATTACCTATATCAATGTGAATGTTCTTGGCAAATTCTTATCTTTCAAGTTATGCTAGTTCCTAATACCAAGTTACCACAAGGACGAATGGAAGATAGGGATACTAAGCTGTAAACAGCATAGTATCTACAACGTCTGAAAATTATGCCTCAACAGTTAAATATCTACCAGCCTGATAATTATGCCTCGCCAGCTAAATACTTGCAACGTTTGACAATTATGACTCAGAGATGCCTTCCTTGCACAACTTGAATACTTTCATTATTCTCAGTTATTTCCTTTTAAAGCTCAACCAGCAAAGGATGTTTTCTGAAACTCCTGAAAAGCAAACCATCATGGCATCAATGCCTTGCGTTGGAAATGGAAACCCACTTTCAATGCTTGCATGCATACCCTCTACTGTCAGCATTATTCCTCGGAGTACCAAACCTCATTTAAGCCTTGTCCCTAGTTCTCCTTCGCTTACAAGTTGCTATACACGCCACAAACTTGGGCATCACTTCCGTCCTGTAATTTGCGCATCATCAGACAGGTCTCCATCACCTTCAAGAAATGAAAACAATCGCGACAACAAAATTGTGAAAGCCGCAGTTGGGGCATCTGTAGCTTTGGCTTGTGCTCTCGGTATAATTGGTGGTAACTTCAGAATGTATCCTAAAGCCATTGCAGGTCCTAGGGAATTGTATCAGAAAGCTCCTCAAGTAGAACAACATCCATCATCACTTGCGAAGCTGGCACTCGAATCATTCCTGGATGTGACATCGGACCTGGATTCTACCGGTGAAGTGAGCCCAATTCCAACTTTTGATCCACCTCCAAATCCTTCAATAGAACAGGTTAAAGAGATCAAGGTTCTCTTCTTTAACACCCTTAAATGCCAATCTTCCATATTACATTAACTTCTTTATTTAAAAATTGAAACTTCTACTGATATCCATACCAAATAATCAGGTCATCGGTTCTTACTACACCTTCTATTTAATGAAAAATGATCAACCAAAATAGTGTATTTATGGTACTTTTCCTACTCAATTGCGCGTAAGTCCTATTCGATATAAAGCAGTTTATTTTAATATAGTGAAACACAATTTTGCATGATTATTTCTTCTACTCAAAAGTTCTTTTGAAACTAATTTTTTTTATTATCTCGAATAGAGAGAGAGAGAGAGAGAGAGAGAGGATGCGAGCAATGACAGAAGCCAAAACCGTAAACCGGCTGAAACTAAGAAAAAAGGCGTTGAATGGAAGTACAAGAACATAATTTAGACCATGAATATCCAGCACAATAAATATGTCGAATTCTAGCTAGGCTCAAAATCCGTTCTGTTCTCTTTTTTTTATATTCTATTTTTAAAAGGCACTGCATTTTCTTGGATAGGCTAAAAGGTTAAAATTGTTATCCACAAAATGTTTTGCAGAAACATGCAGTGCGTCTTATGATACATGGGGAAGCTGAAGAAGCAGTGTCTTATCTGCAAAAAGCATTTGAGATGTATGAGAATGATCCTGAGCCTGCATACAATGTGGAAATGGCATTAGTGGAAATTCTCATTTATCAGGTACAACTTCCAAAATGCATGCAAATGTCTGGGTGATAACTTTCATCAAAATGCATGCAAAGGTCGACAATCTTGGCATATATGCTCGTTTCCTCCTATCTAGTTAAAGAAACAAAATAACAACGTAACCCACCACTGCTCATCACATATAGATTCAAATCTCTTGAATCAATAAACCTCAACTTCTCATTGGCTTTGTAAAATTAAGAAAAATATAGCTCTCAGAATCTTGGAAAGTATTTATTTCTTCCTTCAATTTACTGCTGACCTCCTAGCTAGTGAGTAATCGACCTGTTAATCTATGTTATGTTATGCAGCACAAATACGAACTTGCTTTGAATTGCGACTGCCTCAACCATGATGATCATCTCGGCCCTTCAGATGCCCGGGTTTTCCTTTACAAGGTCGTTAAACCCCGAGTTCGAATTAACACAATCATTTATCAGAAATTCTATGATAATCAAGGCCTAATCATTTCCGAATGAATATCTCTGAATTTCTTTCAAAAGGAATTCTTACACATTAGCTTACACGTACACTTTTGAACTTGTAAAACACATACTTTTTTACGAACTTACTCCGTAGCCTTAATACTTCAGATTTTGGCATGATGACTCGATGCAATTTGTTTTCTCCTATTTGTACAGGCTATTATATATACCATGTTGGATTCCAACGCGAAGGCAAGGATATGGTGGGAAAGATACATGTATGCTGTTGAATGAGGATTTCTGCCTGCAAGATAAATTTTCCATGTAATCAAACAGGGACGATCATTGGCATCATAATATCAATATGTGCGAAAATATATATTTTAACTAGATCATTTGCTCACACGACCATGATTGCCCACATAACACATTTCATCTCCTATCCAATGAGGAGCTGCCATGGGGATCGTGTAGCCATGTTCTTTTCGAGGCAAGAAAAACACATTTTGGAACGATTTACCGCTTTGAGAAAATACTTGAATAATGGACCAATCCATTCTTTTTACGGAGAACAATTTTATGAAACAAGAGACTGAACAATCAAAGATTCTATCATCAAACTAGGAACCATGATGCGACAACAGGAAATTGCTTTGTAGCATAATAAAGGTTAACTCACTTCTAAAATTTCAATCCCATTATCCCAGCAACCGGCTTCCTAGTTCATAAAATCTTTTTCTCAAGAAAATTAAAAACAACAAAAAAAGAGAATTGCAATTTTATCCTTTAATGTCTATATACACCTAAATCATTGTCAAGATTATATTTTGACAGCTCCAGCTTAGTAGCAATTTTTTTTCCCCTGATTTTAACCCTTGAACTGTAAAGCATTTTGAGTGAGATTGATGTTATATTACATCTGATTTAGACATTAAATACCATATACCAGTTAGACGTCTTCGTAAAAAACAAAAATTGTATATATAATTTTCCAAGGGATTTTTTTTTATGATAGTTTTATCATATTGTAAATGATGTTCTATCATAATATATCTGGAGGTTGCTTGTAAAACTTGTTTGACCAATTTTCGATGATCATCTAATATTTTATTAGGGAACATGTGTACGTCATATGCAAGGATGGATGAAATGTAACAAAAACAGTGTCAACATTCCATCGTTCAAATGTTTTTTAAACATATAATTCAAAGATATCAATTAAAATAACAAATAATAAGAAAGGTAAAACTAGCCAGTATTTATACCTAACCCAAATCTGAAGAAAACGTAATTTAGACTTCATTCTAGGCCTAGCCTAGAAGGAACCATGGTTCAATATCGAAACACCATAACAATGGCTTTAAAGCTCTTGCATCTACAGTAGTCCTTAGTTCTTTTTCTGCATTTTGTGTGCAGATGATTTCATTTTAATTTTCAAATGGTATGTATAGTTAATAATCATTAAGCACTATAAAGTCGAAAGTTTTCTGTTAAATGCTTAAAACTTTGTTAATGTACAAAGGACTATAAATTTGTAAGTAATATATCCATCTAGAGTCATACCTTTTCTTCCCATCTACGCTTGTACTTTTTATTTGTCTTTTGCTTGTTCATCTTCTTGTTTTTTTTTACACATCCCAAACTTTTTATATCCCATCCGCTTCTACATTTGTGGTTGTACAGAGTAAAGGTAAAAGAGGTTTGTTTTTAATCATAATGATGCGTCTTCTAAACTAAAAGAGGTGTGTTGGCTATTTAAAGGTAAAAGAACTCAGACTTAAGATAATAATTTAAAATCTAAACATGATAACTAGGTTCAATTCTCATTTTTAAAATCTAACCGATTGAACCTAAAGAATGATGAATAAATGATAGGCATAAACCTATTCAAGATAATATTAATTTTAATAAGTTTGAAGGTTACCATTCCTAGTTTATATGTATATTTGGAATTATATTGCTCCAGTCTAAATATGCTCATATTATCATATCCCAAAAAACAAGAACACAAGCACAAATTCACACATATCAACATAAATATAGAAAATTTAAATCCAATAACAATCAAATATTTACAATTTAGATAAATGCTAAGGTTTTATAAAATATTTATATTTATAATTTTAAAAAATGTATAGTCACTATAAGTGTTTTTATTTTCTAAAGTTGATTAATTGGATAGATAAATGAGTAGCTTGGAAGGATATTATCAAGGACACCCTTGAACTGATAATTCTAAATTCACGAGGAAAACAAGATTTATTATTATCACTATTTTTTTAATTCAAAATCACGAGAGAGAAGAAAATAGGATATCTTGAATATATATATTTTTAACCCAATAATATCATGTATTAAACAATTTTATTATTTTTGAATTTTATTTTATGACATTGCCTAGTGATATTATATCTGCCATAGGTAGGATGGACAAATAATAAAATTATTAATAGATAATAAAATTATGAGGAAAACAAATTTTGAAAATATTTTAAATTTAATAATATAATATATATTTTATTATTAACTAATCTTATGTTGTAACACTAGCTAACGATGATACATTTACCATGGGTAAAGAATTGGTTAAAAATAAAATTATTAATATAAAACAAAATTATAAGGAAAACAATCTTGAAAAGATTGTAGGTATAATAATGTAATGTATTATGTGATTTTATTATTTACTTATCTCACTATATAACATTGTCTAGGTACATCTATTATAAAAATAAAATCAATGAATAATAAAATAATTAATATGTGACAACATTGCGAGGAAAAACAATCTTTACAAAAATAAAATATAATAATGTAATCTATTAAGTAATTTTATTATTTACTAATTTCATCTTATGGCATTACTCGATCATGATATATTTTTAATGGGTAGAGGATCAATGAAAAATAAAATTATTAATACATGAAAAAAATTATATATTAAATCATTATTGCGCAACATAATAAGTAAAACAAATCATCAACATAACGTAACAATTAAAAAGAACAAATAAAAAACTAAATCCACTTACACATAACTTAACAATTTCAAAACAATATCAACTCACTAATAAAAAATGTTAAATTATAATGAATAAAAACCATAACAACTAAAGATTCACATCAACACACATTAAATTTATCATTGAAGCCAAACAATTACATCTTGAATAAACTTAAATCAATTATGATCCTTTCATCTCCATCATATGATGTTGTCTTCCATCTATATTCCATCTCAAAAATAAATTTCTTGACAGCTTCACAAAATGTTGTTAACTCCAACACTTCTATTTTTCACAATTATTCACAATATTATGCTATATAAAATAAATCATAAAAAATAACCACTATTTACATAAAAAAATTCAACAATATGTTAGAAAATATTTAAAAATTTATGTGGAGTCCAAAATCAACCTTTCAGAATGGTGGAGTCGAGTTGAGACTAATGGAACAAAGAGAGGTAGCGACACTACCACTAATTGTATTG
This sequence comes from Populus ilicifolia, assembly GCA_015708895.1. Classification (NCBI taxonomy): domain Eukaryota; kingdom Viridiplantae; phylum Streptophyta; class Magnoliopsida; order Malpighiales; family Salicaceae; genus Populus; species Populus ilicifolia. Next base: position 83,341 of record SRLM01000939.1, read on the forward strand.
AATCTTGGGTGGATTAGTGTGCCATCTTCTTCTTTTCGTGCTATTGGTGAAGCTCATCGTCTCTTATAAGAGGAGATCGATGTCGAAGAGAGTTTGGTCTTTTCTTATTTTCTTTATTCTTCTCTCCTTCACCATGAATGATGTGTGCAGGTTAAAGTTGATATCTAGCAATGATGATGCCTATAAAGATGCTATTGTTAATGATGGAAAAACAAATTAGAAATGTTGTCATGTTTTGAATGAACGAGTTTCTTTAGCCAGGAAAATTTATTGCATATTCCTTAGAGTTTTAAGGATTCTTGTTATAAGAGGTTGGCAATTTGTGGCCAGCACTAGCAGGGAAATGGTGGTTGACAATTTGTGGCAATGAGCAAAAAGAAGGTATTGTTTTTTTTTTAAATCCTTTTCTTTTTTAATTTGATTTTTTTCCTTTTAATTCTTCTCTCCTTTTCTCTTTCTATTAATCTAGATTTCATTTTCTTCTTAATTTTTTTTATACGATCCAAATCACATGATCCATTACTTATATCAATTAGACCTATTACTATATGAAGAGCTAAAAAGATTAAAGAGACATTCATTAGGTTAATTCAAAATATTAAGGTCTTATTTTTTACAAGACTTGCACGTTCAACTAATTTCTTTTATTTTCACATAGATTGGGATTATTGTTTTTAATGTATAATTTTAAGCTAACAAACATGATTTTCAATGTAATTATTGGATCATGTTGAAATTTTACTAGAAGTTTTCAAAGATCTTATATTGATTTATAATTTCGATGAAATTAGACATTAAGATGGCCTTGCCATAATTTTAAAAACTTATAGTACAAGAATTGTATTAGTTTCCTAGTTGATTTAGGATTATTTTATTTTATTTTATTTTATTTAATGCTTTATTTTTGTTTTTCCAATCTTGTTTAAGATGTTTTACTTAGTATAATTAATGTTTTTTAGCTTATATTTAAGTTTAAAATAAAAATAAATAAGAGATGGATTGATTATTTAGAAATAAAACTTTTGTGTGATAGTTTGCTCTTTCTTTTCATTCCTCATAAAATTACTCTAATCTATCAAAGAATTGATATGGAATTGTGCCATCTTTTATATTTCTTGTTCTCATTTCTTTATAGGTGCAGGGTGAGTTTTGATTAATTATATTTTTTGTACTTCATTATAGGTTATCATTACGCTAAGCGCAATGAAAACCTGAAATTAGTTTTCTTGAAAAGGATCAATTTGAATGTGAATTATTAGATCTTTATATCTATAGAGTTCACATTATTTTTTATATTGATATTTTTCTTTGTTTTCTTTCATTCTAGATCTTTATATCTATGAGGTTTATATCATTGTTACTATTGATTTTTTTTTCTCTGTTTTGTTTCGCTCCAGTTTTTTCTTCCCCCTTTTCTCTTTACCATTATTTTTTTCTTTTTAAATTTCCCCCTTAACCTGTGTGGATCTATCTTTATTTATGTATGTTTTTATTTTTCTTTTCTTATCTTTTTAAACCTTCTCTCATCTTCTAGTCTTTTGCTTTTTTGATATCTTTTATTTATTTTCCCATCTTTAACCCTTGATTGCTTTAATAAGGGGCAAAACTTTATTTTTATTATGGTCTCTCTTTCCTTGCATGATTATGGCATCAATCACTATTTTTTTCCTTGAAAATAACAACAAAAAAGTTGAAATTTATAAAATGGGCATAAGATGGCCAACTTGCATAAAAAAAATATATTTTTATGTATTTTTTAAGAGCTTTTTTTTTAAAAAAAAAATATATTGCAAAAAAAAGGGTCAAAAAAATTACACAAACTCATACTATCAAATACAAATCAAAAGCTAAACAAACCCATCAGTATAAACAAAAAACTCATCATGCATAATAATAATCCCAACACATCTGCATTATCTTCACACATAATCTTACACATCATAATAACTATAAAAAATTGAAAGAAGTTAACTACAACATTAACAAAATAATCAAAATATCTAAAGAGAATAACTAACCAAAATGTCTATTATAATTAACATAAAACCATTATTGATGTCTCATCAAATAGCCTAAGATTTGGGGGGATATAGCATCGGAGTACTATTAATGAGCAAAAGTTTATAAGTTCAAATTCTTTCACTTTTATTTTTCTAGTTAATATAAATATCAATACAAGATTGGTAAAGTCTATATATATTTTAAGTTTGAAAAACTTTTTTCCTTGTTGAAGTGTATTAGAGTAAATGAATAGAAGACCCTTTTTCTAACCTTCTTCAAAAACCCAAGTTTTTTTTTTTTATTGTGATGGTTCTTTTACAATATGTATAAAAAATAGTAATATAATAATAATGAAGAGAAAAGCAAGAAAGAGGAGAAAGTAACCATGAAAACATTATATTTTCAAGGGATGGTAATGGATTTCAATGAGAGATGATGGAAAACAGAAAAAAACAGAATTAAGTAGTAATTGAGAGAAAATAAGAGAGAGGGTGTGAGAGAGAATGAGACAGAGAGCATAAGAGGAATGAATTTTGGGGAAAGAATAGATATAAATGGGGGGAAATTTAGAGGGAGGGAAATGATTTGTGGAAGGGAGGCAAACAAAATAATATTTTTTTTGGATTGATGTGTTCATAATTCCTTGTCTCAGGCAACTGTTTTCACAGGGAAACAAAATTTAGGATTTTTTTTAATTTTTTTAACAGATTTCAGAAATTAATTTTTCCTTCAATTTTTTTAATTATTCATGAGGAAATCTCCATAGAAAATAATTAAACAATTTTTTTTTCGTATTTTTATTATTAAATTATCTCAAAAGAATTCTGAAAGTAATTTAAAGTTTAAATTATATAAGATAGATGCACCGATAAAAATAAAATTACAATTTTATTACTTCTTCTACAGTCAATCGGTCAGAAATTGTCAATTTGTTTTTCTTTTTTCATCATTTCTAAATACAAAAAACAAAACAAAACAATCCGAAACAATAATATATATATATATATATATTCTTGTTCTCTTTTTTCTTTTTTTTTTCCCCCTTCTCAATGCCATAAACTATTAGTTTAGACAGCATTTTGATCATTTGAGCTAAAAGCAACTCGTGTAAGATTACACGGTTGATTAGAAATGAACAAAAAACAGGTATAAGAACTCTCTTGTTCGTTAGTACCTAAATTATAATCGATCTGCTCTGGAACTTGGATTGGGCAGACGGAGACATGGCAACTATCCTAAGCCACCTTATATGGTTTCTTACCTGTTAAGAATCTTTGGGTTTTGTCGGCTGATTCTACTCCATAAGAATCAGCCGACAAGCAAATGGGCCATTCCTTTTGTCGTCAAGACTTCACATTGCTCTCTCTTTGGTGACCCCTAACGTAGCATCAAACTAAAGTGATGCTTGGAAGCTGTTCAGATAATGTGAATATATATATTTTTTAGTTTCGATTTTAAAATCATCTAGAGACTGATTCACTTTGTGTTTTACCTTCAGTCAAATACGTTTCCTTTTCTTTTCTATCTGTACAATTCAATAATTAATCCCCAGGAAATGACAATTTTGATGATAACAGGCCAGCAAAGTAAAGCAAGAAATGCCGAAATGTTAAAGAACAAACACGTTTATGAACATGTTCGAGGGGCGTGGATGAAATTATGAAAACTTGATGGATGGAGATCAGCGATTTAGAGAGAAATTAGGACTAGAGTGTGTATAGCAAAATGGAATGACGTGGGCCACTCTCGGAAAAGCATGCAGGACAAGGTCACCTGAAGGCCACATACAAGGAATTCTATTAAAAGGAGTCCGCTGCACCAGGCAGTCAGTATTGAGGGAGACACTCAAGCAGTGCATGCCGTCTGGTGGATGCATACTAGGTTAGCAATTAAAGGCATGTGGTTCCTATGGCGAAGCAGGCAGGCACCCAATAGGCGAGCCACTACAGGGTCAAGAGCACGTGATGAGCTGAGCCCATTTCCTTCTTTTATATATTTAGAGTCTAATAAATCTCATTTAACCTCAGTTTGGGGCTTCTTCTCTGCAGCAATATTTGGTTTCTGCTGGAAATCTGGTAAATTTAATTTCCCAGTTTTTCAACGTCTCATTGCATTGCTTTTGATTTGATGTCATGTGAAGTACTGACATCGGTATGCGCTTTCCGATGTCTTTTTGTTCTTTGATTTGTGGCTTTTAAACTTAATTTGTTTTATTTTGTTTTTCAATAGCTTTCCTATATTTTTTTTATTGTTTTATTTATTAAAATGGTAATAAAAAAAAAACATAGAAAAGAGATTAAATAAATAAATTGGGCTTCGTAAAAGAATGCATCATGATATCAGGAAAAGATCAAACAAAAAAAAAATTAAATAAACAAATGAAAAAAGTATCAGTGAAGAATAAGATTTAAAAGAGAAAAAAATAAATGAACATAAAAAAGAAAAAGAAAAAGAGGTCGGCATGGTCTAGGTGGCCCAACTTGTATGAGCTTAAAAAAGTCCAGGCATACGAATCTTTTATCCCAAGTCCACGTATTTAGGTTGATTTTATTTTATTTTATTTTATTTTAATTATTAAGGGGTAGTTTTTGGGAGAAAAAAAAAAAACAAAGAAAAAAGAAGAAGAAAGCAATGCAATTCCTGCTAGCCCAGTTTCAAGTAACTGGAAACGTCGCCAAGAATTCAAGCCGAAGTTTTTTTTTTAAAAAAAAAAAACAATTAGACCAAAAAACACTTAGACAACATGCCTTCAAATAATCTATAAAATAACTTGAAAAACTAAAATCAACCTAAAATCATAAAGCATTTTCTGTTTATATTTACAAAATCAAGCAAGATGAAGGAAAAAAACAGTCCTGGAAAAAAACAGGCCTAGGTTAAACTCCTTATATTGAATAAAACTTATTAACACTCAAATTAATTTTTTTTATGGTTGGAATATTAAGATTTTATTTTTTTATTACTGAAATCCAGTCACTTTCTCTTTTTTCACTTAAATTAAGAACAAAGAAAATGAAGGTTTTGATCAAAATTTAAATTTGTAAAAACATTAAAGAACTGAAAATATATAATTTAAAAGGTAGGCTATGGTACAAATATTAGAAAGAATTAGAAAATCATTGTTAATAATACTTTACTAGAAAATTAATAAATACAAAGAAAATACCGAGAGAATATTTTTGTTGATAAATTGCTAATTAATTTTACTGATAAAAAAATTCCACCAGTATTTATCAAGGAAATTAAAATGAAAAAAAATAATTAAAATAAAGCAAAAAAATGATGATGTGCTATTTTTACTAATGGAATTACCAAATGAATAAATTATGTTGGTAAAATCCCTTAATACATTCTTTAGTAAATTATGAACATTGTTTATTATGTTAATTACAAAGAAAATCACCATAAAAAAATTCCATTGGTATTTTCTAGAGAGCTCTAGAACTGTTTTATTTTTTTAATTATATTATTAATTATTATTCTTTACAGATAAAATCACCGACGAATTAAAAAGTTATCGGTGTTATTTGATACTTTTTTAAAAAAAAATTATCAAATAAAAATTTTATATTAAATATTACAGGCAAAATTACCGACGAATTGAAAAGTCGTTAGTAATATTTCGCGGTTTCTAAAAAAATTTTATTGAATTGAAATTTTTAATTAATATTACAAATAAAATCAATAATGAAATGATTAAAAATATTAATATGTAATTATCCTTCGATAAAACATCCAATAAAAAGTTTAGAATCCCTAATTTCACAATAGACAAGGCTCTTTTCTTCTTTTTCTTCTTCTTCTTCTTTATCATATGTAAGAAACATCAATATCTATTTCTTTTTCTTAAACTTTTTTTTCTCTCCATGTTCAGGTATGTATTCTTCTTCTTTCTTCTTTTTTCTTCTCATTTTTTTAATTAATATACTTTAAAAAAAAATTTCTCTTCTTAGTTTTACTTGCAACAACTTTAAAGTAATATTTTTTTTCATTTTTTTTCATGATATTTGTTTTTTATTTTATTTTTAATTGTTTTTGTTCTTAATAATTGTATGAATATTTTTGTAGGATTTTTTTATATGATTTTCTTTTTCTTCTTTTTTTTTCCAAGCATTTTAAGTATTTATAGATTGTTGATATATATTAATTTAATTATTTTATAGTTTTGTAAAATATATTTTTTAAAATATTTTTAAATAATTAATGATGAAATTATGTACAATATTTTCCGAGGAAAATACTGGTGAAATGAAGAGGATAATTTTAAAAGGATAATTTCTTTTTTCCATGTCTTTTCCGTCAGTAAATCCAGTGGTAATAATATTTTTTTATTGTCAACGAATAAAAAATTATCGATCAAAGATTCACTGATAAAGGATTTTTGTCGATGCTTTTGTTGGTAAATTAATTACCAACAGAAATAATAATACAAATACCAATAAAAAATTCTATCAATAAATCTAAAGATTGTGGTAATGATATCTATAATGAAATTAATATAGTAAAACACCTCTTCTTTCTAATATTTTGTATAACTATAGGTATGATAGTGATAATTGTGAATGGCACAACAAAAATACATAAACTAAAATATAAATATATTTTAGAGTAAATATAAAATTACTCTTAGGCCTCATTCAACGATTTAAATCCAAATAGTTATTTAATATAATACTATAATTTTAATAATCAAATAATAGTTTTAGTTTAAAGAACTTTCATTTAAAAAAAGAATGTAACTTCAATCCCTTCCACACCTTTTCCTCTCCCTTTTTTTTAATAATTTCATTAATATTAAATAATTTACAAATCATTAGTTATTTTTATACTGCATATGGGAAAATTATAAGTTGTTGTTTTGAAAATTAAGCTATAACACCAACACTATAAGATGGTCTTCCAAGTAACCATTATTCCTTTTCAATTATTCGGATGAAAATATTAAAAACAAATCTTTGAAATTCTCACATTTGAGTTGCCTATGTAAGGACATTTTGAGCGTATTTTCTAGCAGATAAAATTTTAATAATAAATTAAAAGTTAAAGGCATTTGGTCTTGGATTGTGGCCTGTGGAGTGCTACTAGCAGTCGAATAACAACACCTCTTTTTTTGCAGTTCTAGTGGTAGATCATATCCTTGGCATGTGATATGGTGCAGGTTGCATTATTTTTTTAAGATGTGAAAAAAATATCAAGACATTTTTAGTGTATTTTCTAGTAAATAAAGTTTTAATAATAAATTAACAAAAGAATAGGACACGTTACTAAGCTTTGTAGATGGTGAAGTAAAGAGTTCAGTGTTTGATTTTCACAACCGACGTCCTAAAACCTTTTGATTGAGTTGTTCAGGAGTTTGTGATACAAATCATTGCTCATGTGGGGTTCAGATTGAAATGGAAAAAATAGATTTATCAATGTAACTCTATTTCTGGAATTTCTATCTTAATTAATGGGTCTCGATCTTCAAAGTTTTCGTAGCTAAAGGTACTAGGCTAGGCTAAGTGATTGTACTTGTCAAAATGATTGGGTTTAATTAGTGAAAGATTATCTACGTTGATGAAGTAGAATTTATTTAGATTGTTCGTTTATCCAAATGGTATAAAGAATTAGTTTAGTTTATTTTATAGAAAATAACATGATTATTTTTATAATTTTCTTGTTTATTTAGATAAATTATATAAAAAATTCTTATAAATTTTATCAAAAAAAGATAAATATAAGTTATACAAAGATTATGAAAAAATGTTTATTAAAGATTAGAAAAGTATTGTTATGAAATACAATTAGCAGTCCGTTAAGAAAATAACATATTATAAAGCTAAAAGATAATATTTATTAAAGGTTTTTATCCTTATTATATGAATATATATACGAGGAAAAGCAGCACTTGTTGTTGAGGAAGCGTGCCTAATAAGTTGAGTTATATATAGTTTCATATCATATACTCTTGTTACATAAATGCAGTGTGAAGAAAACTCTAAAGGGGAATTATTTATTGAATAGTTGGAGAGCCTATAACTTATAAAAGAAGATTTTTGTGTTAATTATTAGCAACTAGATGTTCTAATTAGGATGTCAATAGTTTTAAAGATCATTAGATATTTTGGCAAGCTACTGTAATAGAAAAAAAACACAATAATTGTCTTGACAAGGTAGTGTAAATACAAAGAATTTGTAGCGAAAAAATACTCCTCTTGTTATCTTTTAAAATAGCAAAAGTTGTCTATCATGGATTTGACAACCCTAAAAGATATTTTATCTTTGAAAAGTTCTTTAAAATGTTTTTTCTTTATAACCACAAAAATTGTTCATTAAAGTTTTCCTCACTTTTATTTATTTTGTTACTGATAAGTGTTAATAAATTGCTTCTTTAACATACAAGGAACAAAAACATAACTATCTAATGGTATCAGAGCAACTTTACTCATTGTATAGTGAAATCTATTTTTTCTATTAAACATGTCAACATTGATTTCTCCACCATAATTAAACTAGAAAAACCATGTCTATTAAAAAAATGAGGATGAAAGCTTTCCTCAAATCACTAGATGAGAAAATCTAGAACTCAATCAAGCATGAATAGGCCAAGACTGAAACTATTTTCAACAAATGGACCAGAGATGAATCCACTTATTATAAAGGAATGTTATATTCATGGCAGTTTCTCTTGATGAATTTAAAGGAATTTTTATGTATTAGATAGCTAAGAAAGCTTGAGATATTCTTAAAGTTACTCATGAAGGAACCAAAATAGTGAAAAATTTTAAATTACAAATGCTAATATCAAGATTTGAGTAGATAAGAATGCTAGAATAATATTTAAATGAGTTTTATGTAAAAATTAACAATTTTGTAAATTTCAAGTTTTATTTGAGAGAAAATATAGAGGAATTGTGAATTATAAAAAAGATTTTAAGATCCCTGTATGAAAAGATTTTAACTAAAGGTAATAGCTATAAAATAAAGTAAGGATCTAGACATTATACATGTTGAAGAATTGGTAAGTTACTTTAAAACTTATGAATCTTCATTGCTTTATTAAAAGAAAGGTAAGTCCATTGCATTTAAATATATTAAAATAGATATTACTTAGTAGTGTAGATATTACTCTTCTAGTAAATTTAGAAAATTTGTGTTTAAAAAGAAAAAAAAATAGTGATAAAGATAAGAAAGGCAAAGATTTTGACAAAAAAAAAAGAGTTGAAAATGGAAGTACATGTAAAATTGAATAGAAGAAAAGAATTAAGTATTTTGAATGTTTAGGATATGACTATTTAAAAAATGAATGTCATAATTTCAAAAGAATAAAGGAAAAGCCTTTAATGTTAATTAAGTGATAAATTTAATTCTGAAAATTCTAATTTGTCATTTCATAATGAAACTTGTTTTTGTTACTTTTCTAGTTTTGTTAATGGATGTACTAATATAAACTAAATTATCTAAACATTAAATGATTCTAATACTTACCAAACTATTAACAAATTTAGTAGTTCTAACATAAATAAAACAATTAGTTATTCTAGTGATTGAGATATTACTTATGTTATTGTCGATCATAAATTAATCTTGCAAGAAACTTATGATGACTTATGCTAAGAAATCATGAAAGTTGAGAAATTATTCAATAAATTGACAATTATGAAGAACAAAAAAAAACAATCTAGCCAAAACTTTAAAGCTATCAAAAGTTGAGATATTTAGATTTCTCACTAAGCTCAAACCACTTGAGAAAGAATTGATTGTGTGCAAATAGATAAAGAAACAATCTACAACATAAAAACTTAATGGACTATTAAAAGTTAAAAAGGTTAGTACTAATCATATATGTTTTATGATACATGACGCATAGAAATCAACAATATATCAGTAGCCTTCTTTTTCAAATGAATTATATTTGTAAAAGGTAAATTAGAAGAGATTGTTATGCTTAAACATAAGTCAAACAAAGTTCAAACAAGTAAGGTGAAGGGTAAATGTTGTTTTAATTCAAATGTTTATTCTACTCTAACTCCTCTTAAAGTTAAGGGTTTTGTTTGTCTTACAATACTTGTAAATTCAAAACAAGAGACTTTCTTTATGAAAAAGGAAATATTGAATCAGTAGTTAATGTTTTCCCCTATTGTTCTTCTCATCGTTAGACTATTTCTCATTTTTCTATTCAAGGGGTTGAGTTCTTAAGGGATGGGGTTTTATTTGGACAACACAAAATTTAATTAATGATGTTTTTTTAGTAATGGAGCTCTTATGCATATAGAGAAAAGGAAAATAAAGTTATGTCTCATGTTTTCTTTTTTTATGCTCTGGTAAGTTTGATTAGCTAGGAATGATTTTATGTTTAATGAAGTTAAGCCTAACTAGAATTAGATCTGTACTTTTATTTTTAACATGGTTGTTTTTTGGGCCAAATACCTTGATAAATATTTTATTAATTTAGGTTATGATTTTTTGGAAAGTATTTTAGAAATTCAACTTTGCCCTAATATTATCATAATCCACTCTTTAGTCCTTTGGAAAACAAGATCTATTGGGATTTTAAACATGTCACGTATGGTTTTGTAATGTAACATGTCATTGGTGGATGCAAAAAGTATCATCAACATACGAGAACTTGGTTTGTTGTGTAGTATCAACAACAAGAAATTGGCTTTTTTAACATGTCCAAAAGAATTCTTACTCTCCATTTCTAGTCTTACTAGTCTTATAATCAAGCATCAAACTAGTACTTGATGGATCACTAACAGCTAAATCATAAATAGTTGGCAACACCACAAAACCCTTCCTAATTTTTTCTAAATGAGAATGTTTGAATAAGACCAAATTCTTAACTTTCACCATTGAGTTTACATGCTTGTAACTTGGTAAAATCCTTGAAATGTATATACCTTTATGATTGTTTTAATTGCTCTTTAACTTTCTGATTAAGAAGTTGAATTCATTGTGTGCAATTCAAGGCATTTACTCTTTCATCATTTCCATCTACATTATTTATCTTAAAAATATTATCAAATGAAAATGGCGGAAGAAACTTATAACATACCTTAAAGGTCACAATTGGGTTGATCAATGAATGAATCAATTGCAACAATACTACAAGCATAAAATTTTTTCATCCCAACTTGTTTGGTTAGTAAAAACTATAATATATGAACCATTGTTTGATTTAAAACCTCAGTTTGCCTATTGATGTATGACCGAAAGAAATAGATCTTTTTATCTCGGTGAAAAGAATATTTTACAATATATAGCACTTGAAATTAATGGAAAATATGAAAAATAGATTCACCATCAAATTCTTTAATGAGACTAAGAATCCTAATAGTACTTATGTTTAAGGAAAAATAAAAATCACTTATATGTCATTCTTTCCAAGGAAAGCTTACATTAGCTATGAGTTTCTTTAAAATTTATTTATGTATGCTATTAACTATATAAATTATCTTATAATCTATTCCCGAGTCATTCATTGTTGATGAACATTCATTTATTTAGTGTCAAACATTGAATTTGAAGTCTCACATCTTAAGAATATTTTTTAGTTTTTTTTTTAGATTTCATATTATTGTACTTTTTTATTCTTATATTTCTTCACACCTTTTTTAGTATTATAAAAAAAAAAGATAAATAGAATATTATGTTCGACCTACATTGATCGCTAGCTATTAAAAGTGTATAAAAAAAAGATATTTTATTATACTTGTAGATTATTATTGACCTTGTTTTATTAAAAGTGTCATGTTAGGTTTAGAACAGTCCTTCCTTAAGATTAAAGGACAAGTCAATCTAGCTATTAAAAAACAAGCTTAATCAAAATATAACACTAACTTAATGAAAACCCGTTGACTCCTTATTGAACTCATTTTAAGGTTAAAATATTATGCTAGCCCTATATTAGTTTCTAAAACTAGGAGACAAATCGACCTACCAATTAAAACTCAAGTTTTATTAAAAAACAAATGCCCTGACTTGACAAAAAACTCATCAATGTTATTTTTTTTCCAAAATAAATATTTACAAGCACATACATATGTGAAAAGAGGAAAATATAGTTTTATGAAAAGAAACCAACATTAGTATGAAACCAATAAAAAAACTATATGGGTGAATAATAACATACTTCTAAAAATATTCTTTTACATACATATCCACATTAAAAAAAAGAAGTGAGAATGCATTTTTATAAAACAAATCTAATGTGAATGTTAAGTGAATAAAAATAAAAAAAAAGGTGAAAAAAATAAAAAGTCATCAATTGTGTCCATATAAATAATAACATAAAAGAATAAACTAAAAGAGAATAGACTATTAAAACAGTACAAAATATTTTATATCATGACTCATATGTACTGTGGTTTATAGTAAAATTCAACCATCTAAAGGTAGTTATGGTTTTTGGATTTTAAATACATAATTAACTTACTTAATTGCCCTTAAGAGAAAAAAACATTAACTTTAGTCTAAGTTTGTTCTTGTCTTTTCATCATGATTGTTTTTTTATTTCTTTTTATATATAATAAGTGGCTTAAGTGGCATTAAATTATAACAAAAACTAAAAAAGGTTAGTGTCTCTTTTATTGATTGTCTAAACACAAATTATTGTGGATTCAAGTAATATAATGATGAAATTGTCCTTACTAAAAAAACCTTCTAAGTATGCAGTTAGGGATATGATTGTCTTTTTCATGGGATATATTTGGTATTGAAGAATAATTGAGAAAAATATAGTTTGTTTGGCTTTTTTGAGCTACAATATAAATATCAATTTACTTTTTAGGACACCAAATTTTAACCTTTATATTAGGGGTCTTTTTTATCTTTTCAAAAAAAAATTTAAGATACAACTATGAGGGGGAAATATGCATCTATTGAGGGGCTTTTTTATTTTTTATTTAATTAAAACAGTTTAAATATGAAATTACCTTTGGATTTCAACAAAAACAATGCTACATGTAGGGGTGTTTTTGTCATTTTCATATGATTTTATTGTGAGTATCATATGAGGTCAAGGGTAATTGGGTAGTTGTATGTATATAAACTATTATTTATATTCAGAAATGGTTGACGCCTACTTAGCACATGCCAATAGGTAAGCGTCACCTACTTTATACGGGTGGCACTAGGACTTTAAAATGAAACTGAACATTGCTTTATATGGCGACGTTCGATGTCTTACCAGCCTAGGCATAATGGTTATACACATGTGCTAAAGTGGCCAATGAAAGAGCTTTGGCTTAGAGTTTTTCCCTCCTTCCCACTCTCCCCTCTTTTCTTTTAGAAATTCATGATGCCTATTGCAAAAAAAAAAAAAAGTCTAACATGGTTTCCAAACCCAAGATTACTTGGGTCTGATATAATTATCAAACTCAAGATATTTAGTTCTATCATTTTGCTAGACCCAAGATACTTGAATTTAGTGTTAGCCAAGTCTATAGTGCTTAGACTTGGCAAGCTACAAAATGTAAAGTAACATGAATCTCAAATGTTTGTCACATTCAAGTTAACGTAGGTCTGACATATTTGCCAAACTTAAATGTCTGGCTTATCAAGCTCACAAGTACCTGGGTTGTTTTTTTTTATTTTAATTTTTCATTCTAAAAAAGCAATGTATTATTTGTGTATATTTTTTTAAATAAATTTTTGGTTTATATTTTAATTAGATTGTACTTATTTTTAAATAATATTGAGACTATTTAGTTTTTAGAGAAGAAGGTATTATTCATCTAAGGCTTTTTCTTAATTTTATATAGATTAAATTATTTTTTTGAATATTTGATTTTTAAAAAGGCCATGCTTGCATTTTTTTTAATTATTATTCATGTTATCTGTAACCATGCATTGCTTTTTTAAAAAAAATTATTGTTCAATAATTTTATATAAATCTGGCGTGATTGTCAAATCCAAAGTTGTTTGCATCTAACATGATGTTGACAAATCTAACTTTCAACTACTATTACCATAATGATTTATATTATTTGTAATACGGCTTGCAACAACACACTGTTGTTGCGGGCTATCTATCTAGTATGAATGAAAAGAGGAAAGGATTTTACTATACCCCTACTCACAAAACATTATTCATTTGAATAGTTCTTTGTTCTTTACTTCTCTTTTCTTTTTTCATTTTTTTCAATAAATGTTTTTTTATTTTTTAATATTATATTTATTTTTAATTGAGTTATCATACTCTTACAACACAAATTATAAGTTTAGCAAATTAAACTAGTTAATTCAGAAATTTTTTTCTTAGTTAACTTTTTTTAAAAGAAATTTATCACTTAATATAAGCTTGATTAAAAATTACACTCCATGATTTATTTTGTCATTGTTTGATTTATTTTGTCATTGTTTTCTAGTATATTATTTTAGCTTTATTACTCATGAACAATGATCAACGAGTTAACTCGAATAGACTCAATTTATTTATATGTTGTTTTTTTATTAAGATGCACGCTAGCATGTTAATAAAAAAAAAGAGTTAACTCCTAGCTTTCCATCATTTTACTAGTATTGCTTAAACAAGAATATCATCTAGAAAAATAATTACACATTTATCTAACACATTGTAAATATATCATTCATCAATATGATAAAAATAGCAGTGCTTTAGTAATTTTAAAAGACATCACTGCCTATTTATATATACAACTCATATTTTATATTAGAAGTATTTTTTTTTATGTGTCTTCTTCATTTATCCGTGATGGTAACGTGATTTCAAGTCTAATTTACTAAAATAGATAACATGCTCCAAGTAATCAAACAAATCATTAAAATATGAAGAGGTGCATATTCTTCGTGGTGATTTTATTCAAAAACATGATAATTAATACACAAGACAACAGAAGAAAACTAGAGATGCGCCTAGTTGTACTAATCCCTGAGTTCGAAATCTTATACTTGTCACCTCTTCTCCTCAGATTTAAGAATTGATTGGCGATATCAAAGCATCTAATAACAAGCATATTTCATGGTGCCCTACTTTAGCAGGAGGTATTCTCTAAATATCCTGAGATAGCTCTTAAGAGGAAGCATTTCAAGTTTTGTTTCTATTGAAAGTGCAGTACTGTCTCATCATCTATAATTCAGATTTCTTGTTTAATCTTCCAAGCATAAATGGTCGAGGATATGTTTTTGCTTATAACTTGAGCTGCTAGCTTCCCTGACTAATTTAAAATCAAGTTTTTATTTTTTATGATGTCATATCATTCAAAGCTACAATTTTGCTGATGAAAATCTAAATATACATAAAAAATATTCTTCCTTAACACTATCACAAGTGTTTTCCACTCGAGTAGCAACCATTGAGATGGAGGTGGTAGCTAGCTAGCTACCAATTTTTCAGACCTCACCTTACATGCTTTACTAGTCAGTTTCTCATCTGACATGCAATTTTCTTACCCTTGGATAACATATGCACAATAGGAAATCGCTTATTTTCTCGTTCATAAGCCCAAATTCGATAAAATGATCTTAAAATCTCACTTCTTTTCAAATAGTTGATTTTTTTTCTTCTATTTCCCTAAACCTTCTCTCATGCTTGTCATTTTCCCTTCACCACTACAGCGAATTGTGAAGGTTTTGAATCCCATTTTTCCATAGGCATGCATGGTCTTAATTACCACTAGCATTATCCATATATATCTCATACATCGAAAAGTGTTGATTCAGTTTGCAGTGGAAAAACTCAATTTAGCTTTGTAATTCATCAGGGTGTTACATATTGACATCAAATAAAGCAAATTTCTTTTGAAACTCAATTGTAAACTACTAGAGACTCTGATTGTATTTATGATGTAGACATTGCCACCTTTAATTCAAATAATCATGATAACCAAATGGATAGAGCTGATTCTATAATGAAGGAATTGTAAATTATACCAATGATTGAATAGGTGAAAAATATATCAGTTTCTAGTCCAGCAGAATAAGCCACGCACAATGTAAAAACAAGTTTTTTGGAGATTAGTATATTGTTCTGTATTGAAATAGACATCTAACTGTTTTAAACCTCTACCTTTTTAGGATCAAATTCATCGTTATATAATGGAGCTTCAATAAATATTGTTGAATAATATTGTATCTTTTCAGAAATTTAAAGCCTGCACTTACATTAATTTATTATTTTTAAATAATGTTTTTTTTAAATTTAATAAAATTTTGACAACGAGGGGGTGAATCTACAATACACATAATGATTATAGAATTATCAAGTATTCGCATAGACATCCCATGAATAATGTTTTTTTCTTTTTCCAATGTTAACAACCCTTAAGCTGAATAATCTCACATAAAAACATGATATCCTTATATCTACTTCAAAAATTACAAATTAAAATACACATTAGTCATTACATTACATTTATGCTCAACCAATAACTTTATAGATGTTTATTTTGTTAATTTAGTCTATGTCCAAATAACCGATTAAGTAATATATTTATAACCTTAGTCACCGTCCACATAACTGACTAAGCTTATAACAATCAACCTAATTATCATCTACACAATCAACTAAGTCTGATGTCCATCACCTTAGTCATTGTCTACATGGTGAACTAAGTATCATATCAATCACTATAGTCATTGTTAATTAGTATTTAAAAATATATTTTTATTAAGATGTTGTATCATTATTTTACACTTGAAATATCAATAAACTCGTTAACTAGAACATATTTTATAATAACATGTCTAATGATATAAGATACATTTAATTTATGTTAAATCTTCATCTTAAATGCAAGCATATCACATAAATGAAAGGATTTATTGACGAGTTTAACTATTGAAATTGAGAAAACAAAGAGAGGGCTAAATTTAAAAAAGATATGCTAGTTTAGTCCAAACTAGAACAATGTTCAATTATTGGGTTATACCTGAAGCTATAGAACTTGGATTTGAGTCTACTCTATATGGATGGAAAGTTAAGACACGGGCCTAAAACTTTCATGGGAATGCAAGATTCAAAAAAGCTGCTTTTAAGTTCAAATTGTAGCAACAACAGAGAAGTTAGAATTTATTCTGCAGCCTAGACATTGTTCAGTGTTCAACCTATATCTCGAGTTCTAAAAGTCTAAATGACCTCATCTTTTCTTTTCTTTTCTTTTTTTGTTGGAAAGTTGAGACAATTTCCTAGAACTTTCCATGAGAATAAACTATTCAAATTCTAATGTTAGCAATAATGTTTTGTTTAGACAAGAAGATAAGGATTGTCACCAAGTCAAGATGTGGTCACTCACTCAACAATTAGTCAACAAATCAATAGTTTCAAATTTTTACCTATAAAAGGAGGTATTTTTCATGCATTTAGGCATATTGGTTTTGAAATCAATATCATGTTCTTGCTATCTTTCTTTATATATTTTTAATGCTTAAGTTTTGCTTTCATGAATCTCTTATTGATTCCTTTCATTTCATTTCCTTTACTTAGTTAACTTATATCTTATTTATATTCCTATCTTGTTTATTTATGTTTTTCTCTTTTATTATGTTTAGTTAAGTTTATTATGTCAATGTGAAAAAGTTTCACTAATGGTGTAAGGATATATATAATATAAACTTAATATGGACTTCAATACTTATATCCTAAACAACTTGCTATTAATATGTCTTATTATTTTTATCTTATTAATTCTTAATACCTTGCTTATTAAATTATTAATTTAGATTTGTATTGTATAACACTTGATATAACAAATGTTTGATACTTTCATAATCAACCGTATGGTATAAACTATACCTATGTAATGAAAAGAATTTGATTTGTTGTTAACATAAGTTAACATCATGAATTCCTAATAATATTTAAAATTTGGATGTTACTTAAATAGGATAATTAATATGATCATATTAATAATTTATAATGAGCTATTAATGATAAATCATCCAATTGGAACCTCCTTTGTGTGTGGTATTTAGTTAACTAATAAAAAGAGTTTATATAATATTGATTTTAAATATCATTAGTAGTGGATTTTCTAACCTTGACATTTGTTTTTATCATTGTTTAATCTTCACATTAATCTTAGATTTCTACATTCTCTTTAACTTATTATTATTATTATTATTATTATTATTATATAGTTAAACTCCCTATAGTTAAACCCCAATCTTGCTAAGTTATTTATTACTTCGACACTCTTACGTTTGAGAGAATACATCAATCTTCCAGTTGTATCAATTGCCTACACGATCAACTATATATCAAATCCATCGTTATTTAGTACTTTTAATCAATATATTGTTGTTTTGACCATAACATGCATCCTTCCATTCCAAATACATAACATAACTATTCTCATTTCAATCCATAATTAACAAAATAATACAACAATCATAAAAACATTAATAGAAAAATAAATTTAAAAAATCAAAGTACAAGACATTGACTTGTTCCTCCCGTCATTCAAGCTTCTTCAACCAAAGATCTAGCTTTTGGTGCCTTTCTTGATTTAAAAAAAGATACCATTAACAATATATCATAAAATCTATCATACAAACCAATATTCATGTTAACATAATTTTGTCTATACTTATTATTACATCATTATAATTATCATATTTAATTTTAACATATTGAGATTTCAATAATTATCCTTTAAATTTTTTTGAAAATCCTTAGATAAAAATCCATGATGATGTGAATTCTAGTGGAATTTAATTGAATTCGTGAATCCAAGATCTTCCTAATCAAAGCTTCACATTGAATATTACTCCTAAAATAAGAATGATGCTAAATTTACTCTCTTAAGGGAAACACATAATCCTTACGCCCATCTTGAATACATATATCAAATTTATTAATGTTTTTTCTTCTTAGGTTGTGACTCTGTTGAGCCTATATTAGCCTATATATCTTGTAAAAGCCCATTAAAAGCTTTATTGAGCTTATTTGCACTAGCTTTAATGATTAAGCCCACTGGAACTACTAATACATCCTTTGTTATGGATTAGATCACATCATCCCTCTCTTCTCAAAAGAGTTTCATCTTAAATCATCATCTATATCACACCAAGAGAGATGAAATATATTAAAAGCAGTAGTAACTTCATAATTACCTGAAAGATTCATTTTATAAACATCATTATTGATCTTCTCAGTAATCTAAAAAGAATTATATACTCTTGGCATCAATTTAGATCTTTTTTTCTTAGGAAACTTTTTTATTTTTTTTTAATATGCACCTAAACCTAATCTTTTAGTTCAAATCTTACAAACTTCCTTTATTAGCTCTATATACATATTGCACATCAACTTAGTATCCAACATCAATTTAGTACATGTAAAGGTGTATATAAATTATGAGATATAACCCCTAAACTTAGCTTGTAATCCACATCTAGGATAATGTACCACATCTAGGAATCTTGCATTCTACTATTTATGTATTTTTGCCTTCACCTTATAGAGCATAATGGGTGTTGTTTAGTCTTCTGTATAACTAGCTTACTTCATTCCATTAAAGGAATCTTATATACCATTATATTGATATCTAAACCATGCATATCTATATAAGTCTAGGGAAAGATATCCATTTATTCATGTAACAAAAAGATTAGGCTATCTTTTTCCTTGATCATAATAATGGTACCAAACTTTAATTCTTCTTTTCTTGTTCAATACTTAAATTTATAACTTTTAGCTCTTCACTAAAGGGCTTCCAAGTTTTCATAAAATTTTCCACCAACTTAGTAAACTTTTTTTATTTCATGTTCTTCTTGGTCTTCATTAGCCATTGCAATTGTATTATCAAAGTTTGGCCAACTATTCTTAATATAGTAGGTTTATGGATTGATGAAAATTTCAAGGTTCTTAAAAGTGTAAGTTATACTTGTGTAAGTATGTTATTTGCATGGAAGATAAAAGAAAATAAAAAACCATTTTAGACAGAAGAAAATGCATGCTCTCACTAAAATAAAAGGGCTCTTTTAAAACATAAGATCTTGTTGCATTATGAGCCAAATTGTCATCAAGACTAAAAATAGGTAGACACAACAAAACGCAACAAGACATCTAAAAAGAGGTAAAACATCAAAACATGACAAAAAATTCAGCAAATATGGTCAAACAAGAACAATTGCTTCTTGAAAACAATAGGAGTAAGCTTCATCTTTCAATTTTGGTATGTCACTCAATTAATTAGCATCTTGCAAGGACATCATAAACAATGTGCATAAACAGTTATGGTAACATCTTATCTTTAACTTTAACTTCATTTCATCAATTTGTTCCTTATTTTGACATTTCAAAGCACTGATGTGAAGGTGAGCCGTACCAAATCTTATCAAATCCATAGACCTTGGAAAGGTTGTTTGAATGGTGAGATGGCAAACCTTTCCTTTTCTGGCAATATCCTTCAATCTTTTTCATTTTAGCTTTCTTTTTCTGACTAACAACCTTCTTATAGTCATCTTTTTAGGCTTACAACCAAAGTCAAATCTCTAGTATGCATATTTTAATTTTTTAAAATTAACCTGCTTAAGCATTATGGTTTCAGGATTATACTAGAAAGGAACATCATGCTTCAAAAAGAAATTGGTAGCCATCCTTACAACTTTTAAAAAAATTTCATTCTTAACAACATACCCTTGAAAACCCATTCAACATTCATGATTTCAAAAGCATGAATGTTCTCGTGTCTATAATTTCCTATCTTGATAAATGATATGTCCATTTTTTTTATCAAGAAAATTGTTTCCTTAGCCTTAATAATTATCAACATGTTATTTATCGCTACACGACGTCGGGCGACGACTCTACTCTTTATTGTTTATTTAACAAAAAGAATAATATTTTTTCCTAATTGGGGGAAATATAGATTTTTATTGAAGTCACCATCTAGTAATTTGATGGAACTAGAAATCCAAAATTAGACACTAGTCCCAGAGATTTAGGTACCGGGTTAGTTATGATTAAGAAAAGGCAAACATCACCTTTAAAACATCATTTCAGAGAAAGGTTACCCTTACTTGTGTGTTTTTTATTTGATTCAAATGCTATTATATTTTGAGCTTATTTGCAAAAATTTTAAGATGGTTAACATCGATCCCTAAAAATAGGAGACACGTTAAAAATGACATCAGTCCCTAAAAAAAGAAGACTTTGTCTAAAATGTTGACGTATGTCCCTAAAAAGGAGAGTTACATCTGATTTACCAAAAGAAATAATCATGGATATAATCCATATTTGGTATTTAAATTTTTAACATCGGCTCTTTTCTGTAAATAAAAGAGACATGTCGATAAATAATATTTATTTTATAAAAAACAATTATTTTGATATCATTAAGAAATAGGTATATCCATACTTGAGAATCGGGTTTTGAACCTATAAATAGTGACATGATAAAATAGGTGTTAGATCCGTGTCGTTATTTATTTTATTTTGTTTTTTGTTTTTTTATTTATTTTACATGCAAAAAATTTACAAATATTTATATATAAAATATCAAAAATATCATAAAAATCATAAAAATTACCTGAGTGCCACTATATAGGTAAAAGACTGAAATACCCTCAGATTTCTCAAAAATTTATAAAAAAAACCAGCAAAATTTGGAGAAGGTTATTGTTGGAGGCGACAAAATTTCCCGGCAAGCTTCCAGCCAAAAAATGGTTGATTCTAGTGGTGGTCTCGATAGCCATTGATTATTGACGAGGAAGAATCATTGATTTGAAGCTTCGGTGGGTCGACGATTATCGCAACCTTTTTTCGGCCAGATTCGGCTGTGAAAACACGTAAAACTACCAGGGTTTTGCTTCAGAGGGGATGGTGCATCTTTTTATGGTGGTTTGGCGGCTTAAAATGGCCAGAAATGAAACATCCGATGAGAGAAAGAGAGAGGCTCTGAGATTTTGCTACGGTGTGAATGCGAGCCGGGTACACTAATGTGTCTGAAGGCTATAAACCATTGTATCACGGATGAACTGATCATACAGTTATGATTGGCTTGATCTGTAAGTTGATCGGACGGTCCGGATGAGCTGAGTTTTGTTCCAGTATGGAGCGATGTACCAAGTGTTTGGTACGCCTGATGACGTGGCAAAATAGGATCGAAGGGAAGATTATTTTAAAGGCTAAGATGGATTTGGATTTTAATTCAGTGTGGTAAAGCCTATTGTATCCTAAAAAATCAAATACCCATATTTAAACACTGTTAGATCTAATGGTTAGGATATTTTTGGAATTTTTCAAATTATTTTACAAAAAATCAATATCTTAAAAGTAGAAAATAAAATTAATAGTGTCAAATAGTAACACAAATAGTATTCTCTCGAATTCGGATTTCTCTTCTTTCTTTTTTTTTTCCTCCTGTCTGGCTTAGTTTCATTGGCTATTTATAGCCAACGAAAAGGGAGACATAGAATCACGGGTTATGCAAAATTTTCAATGTACAGTTGCACTGCTTATCATCGGCAAAAATCCTCCACCTCCTATGACAAAATTGTATTATTTTTTATTATATATAATAATTATTATTATTTATAAGGGTAAAATTAAAAACTCTATTAGAAAAAACTTTTCATTCTCTAAAAATCAATTTTAATTACCAAAAAAAATCTTTATATGGGTATCAACTCGGTGGACTAGGTTTTTTGACCAAAAATAGCTTGAAACTCATTTTTTGTCCTGGTCAACATAGTGGGACCTATATTGACCCGGTGGACTCGGTTTTGACAAAAAATGATGGTTTTGACCTGAAATGGCCCGAAACACATTTTTCATCTCAGTCAACATGGTGGGACCCATATTGACCTGACGGACTGAGTTTTGACTGAAAATGATAGTTTTGACTAACACATTTTTCATTCCAATCGACATGTTGGGACTCGTACTAACCCGGTGGACTTGATTTTGATAAAAAATGACGGTTTTGATCCAAAACAGTCTGAAACTCATTTTTTATCCCGGTCGACATGGTTTAACCCATATTGACTCGATGGACTCAGTTTTGATCGAAAGATGCGATTGACTCGAGAAAATATATTTTAAACTTTTTTTATTTTTTATGAATAATAAAATAAAATAAAATAATATTCAAGAAAATCTTAGTGAATCCAAAATTAAGTTACAACATTATTCATAATATATTCCAAGTATTGATGTAATGGAGAGGATACTACTCTAATCGTATGAAGCTATGGTCTTCTTAACAATATGCTATAATATAGATGAATATCCATCACATGTAATGTTACTATGAATATTTATAACCTAATGTACAATTTCATTTCTAAGGTCCTAATTATCTATCTTGATGAGACATCATATGTGTTCCTCGTCATGGTATTGGGTCTCATGTGTGACTTATTGATGGACATTCCTTTCAACATGTTCCTAGATAACACATTCAAAGTAGAACCATTGTTGACAAATATATATTTACATTACACTGTGATGTACAATGACTTGTTGTGCCCAATACCATTAGTACCCAACCCATCCTAAGTGAATTACATATAATTTAAAGCCTAGACCCTCCCTACTAGGTGTTTCATAGTTTTCTTATTAATATTATGAGGTTCATATGCTTTATTTGGCATCTTTTTGTAGGCTTTTCTATATGGCTTGGAGCTCAAAATCAATGATATTATTGCGTGAGTCTTATTTAACTACATAACAACACTATATTCATTACATTTCATCAGCTTTAGGAACTCATTGGTCTCCTTTTTTAGTAACAAGTTTGATCACCTTCTCAGTCAAGTCAATTATTTTTTCCCTTTTTTTTTTATTTCCTAAGTTCTTCTAGATTGAGGCATATTTTGCTCCAGGTTAGGCCTTCAACTTCTACTTGGAAAATAGGCATTGGTTGGAAGGAGTACCTATAGTTATGCGGTGTGGCATTATAATTTCCCTTACTTGCCACCACAAGTTTTAATATAATTAGTTTGGGCAATCCTTTTGTAGTTAATTATACTTAATAAACCTTCTTATTTCTTAAGCAATTATGCATACATGTAAGTAATTAATAAGACAACTAAGCAATAACAAAATAAGAATAAAGAGCTCAAAGACTTTTAACATTGTAAGACCTATAATAAAAAACCATCAAAGACCAAGTCTATGGAAAAATAATCTACTAACTTCAAAAAAAGGTTATAAACTTTCATCTTGCGTGAAGACACCTTACTTCTTGGTACTAATATTTCAAAATCCTAAAACTTAATATGTATTCTTCTTTTTTCATGTTTTTGGCATTTTCACTAAGTATTTGCCTTAGTTTTACACCCCGAAAATCATTTTGTATCTTACACGATACTCTAAAAGTTTAGTTGGATTTGGATAGTATAAGTTGTTTTTCACACATACTTAGATACATTGTTGATAGCATTATTCATTTTTATAGTGCCTAATATTTTTCATTTTAGTTTTTGAATTTTTTTTCCTTGTAATTTCATCTTCCCAAGTTGTATTAACATAATTAAATGTGTTAATATTTCTTTCGTTTTGCATGTTTGCACATATATGAAATGTTGAGAAATGTTTTGATGATAAATTAAAGATTAGTGTTGCAAAATAGAATTTTAGATTGTAGTAAAAAAATTAAAAGAATAAGGACCAAATTTAACAAAAAAATAAAAAATATTTTTCATTTTTGCATGGAAAACTTCAATTTGATCCCTGAAGTTTTAATTTGCATGTTACTCTATCCTTTTTGTTTAACTTTTTACATTTTATCCCAAAAGTTCATTTATCACTCTTTAATTGTTGGTTGCTGAGAGAGAAGAGTTAAAATCACTAAAAAAACATTAAGGAGAGAGAAAGTGCTTGGATAACAACATTTCAACCATAAAAAGAATGATATTGGTGTCAAAGAGTTTGTCTTAATGAAGAGAGCTCAATGTAGGTGGTGTTGCCCTTTAACAATGCTTTAAAAAGAGAATAGAATAGTGTCGATAATTTTTTTATTTGTTTAATTTTCATTCTTTAGTGATTAAAGGGTGTTTTAGAGTTGAAAATGAGTTTATTGAGATTCCAATTATATGTTTGAGTGTTTTCAAGTAAAAATAAATTGAAAAATAGGCTTATGAACTTTAAGAACTTGGACCTTGATTTTTCTACCATCGAAGGTCATAAAAACTTATCTAATAAATGACAAGTCATTTATCATATTGTTTACTAAAAAAATTGTAATGGATGACTCTTTTAAAAACATTTATTAAATTAGGCATGTTGTCTTGGCTTTCTAGGACCATAAGCACTTAGGTGTTTTTTTATTCTCCTTTATGTTTTAATTAATATCCTCTCACTTGTTTTTTTAACATTATTTAGTTTAGTTTTTTTAAATAAAAAATTTTAATTTTTCTTTTAATTTCATAATACTTCCAAGTAATTATTGAAGTTTATCTTTAAATTATTTTGTCCTATATTTTATATAGATAAGTTGTATTTGTATGATGAATTTATGAAATGAAATTTATTTGTTCTTAGCACCTAGATATATTAATCTTTAAAATAAGATAAATGAAAATTTTTAAAATAAAAAAAAAAAACAAAAGTAAATATTTGCTTGTGCATCTATTATTTTTTTATTATTATTAAGAAGATTTGTCTTCCTACTTTAGTATAACACTTTTTGAGATATATATATATATATATATCTGTTTCTCAATTAAAAAAAATATGATACTTAAAAAAATATCTATAATCTTTGTGTCTTTTTATTAGGTTAAAAATTAATTTGAAATCCTACTAAGAAAAATAGTGAGATAAACATTAAAAAAAAATAAAGAAAACGAATGCATAATGAGTTTATATATTATGTGTGTGGGGGTTAAAAAAAGAAAAGAAAAAAGAACATAAATCAACAATGTTCATATTTAAAAAACTAGGCATGCACTTGTCCCATAGTACTAAAGAAATTCCCAAATCAACAATGTTCATAAATTCTATGTAATCATAAGGATATTTTTCTGAAGTATATTTCGAGAGATTTAAACAACTCCAAAGTTGTTGGCATTCGAATGTCTCAATGGGATTATGGTTGTAAAATTCATTAAAATGATTTAAAAATTTTGAATATTGTAAATAAAAATCTGTAACGAATATATTATCATATGAGAAAATTACAGGACAACAAATCTATCTTCTTTAAATCTTCAGTGTATGATAAACATTTAACTTCTTTTTTCTTAATGAAAAGTTGATGTATGCATTGAATGAAATAAATCAATAAGGTTTATTTATATATGACAATAAATAATAACAAATATGTTAGTTCCCAAAAATTAATTCGAAAAATTTAGATAAAAATGTATATTAAGATATTTAATTTTATATTGCAAAGAGCTCTTTATTTATTTTTCACTTAACTATACAACTATAAAATAGTTTTTTTTTGTGTTAATCTATATTAAACTAACGTGTTTAAATTTTGCATGTTATTGAAGGTTAAAAAAAGTGAAAAATGTCACAAATCTATGTACAAATTGTTTTTAAAAAAAATAATTTTGAGCACTTTATTATTACTATTATTATTTTTTGTGCATAATAATTGAAAGTGATTATTAACATTCTACTAAAATCAATTACATTATTTAAAAATAATATCAAAATTAAAGGGTACTTGAATTATCATGTTAAATGATTTTTTAAAAATTATATAAAAACAATTGAAAGAAAGGAAGGAAATCCACCACCAGACCTAAATAGTAAGGGTGATCATTTTCGGTTTGGTTCAGTTTTTATCAAAAAAATAACTAAACCAAAAAATATTTAAAAAAACTGAAACTAAACCGAAACCAAGTCAAACCAATCGGTTTTGGTTCAGTTCGGTTTGGTTTTTTAGAGGAAAAACCTGTTCAAGCAGGTTTGGCTCTGTTTTTTCCGATTTTGGTTTGGTTTTCTAGGTTTTGACTTAGTTTTTTTTCCGGTTTTGACTCGATTTTTTCCGGTTTGGCTCTATTTTTCCAGTTTTGGCTTGGTTTTTTTATTTGGGTTCGGTTCGATTCAGTTTGGTTTTTTTGATTTTTTGGTTATAAAACCGAAACCAAACCAAACCGACCTATTTTTTCAAAAATTTATCGATTTTTTCCGATTCATTTTTTAATTTACTTTTCCAGTTCAAAAATTTAATTTTTTTTTAATTTCTCACCCCTCCCAAATAGAATAAGCCAAATGTTTTGGACCCAGGGGTTATACACAAACACTTGGCCTTGTTTATATTGTTTTTATATTTGGAAGGACACATCATCCTCTATTTAAACAAAATAAACCGTACAATGCATCATCCTTAGATAGGAGACGATGCATCTTCCAACTACCCAGTTTTTTGTTACTTCTTGTTGCTAAGATCTCACCGAAAAGTCAGGTTTTTCCCTTTTGGATTAAAAAAAATCTATTTTAACTCTTTTTTCATTCAAAAAATACCTCACGCGCGTGTGTTAATTGATAGACTTAAAATAGCAAACAATTAGTTATAAATTAAAAAATAACTCGAAATCATAAAACTCATAAAGCTTTAATTTGTGTTTTCTCTCTCTCTGTGTACATATATTATTATCATCAAACTCTTCTTTTTGAAAAAAACTAGTTGAATCATTGAACTTTTATCATTTAAAGGAAGCTATTACACTAAAGTCATCATTTTTTGTCATCATAATCTTGGTGATGGACAAAATTTTCTTCTTCTCACCTTTTTTGACCACTTTCTTCATCTTCTCCTAACCCGGGGATGAAAAATAATCAAATGAATTTTCGGATCAAAAATAAAAAATGTTGACTTTATAGGAATAATCAATTCTTTTGTGTTTTGCATTTTTGTCCTCATGTTTTAACGTTTATATTTCCTCTACAATTTTCAATTTTAACTAGTGGAGTTGGGTCCAAAAAGGATTAAAAAATGTTGTATTTTATTTTTGTGCACAAATCGGTCCTTATTTGAAAGTTTATTACTCCATTATGAATTTTTTAAATTATAATCTAGTCCTTGTAATGAATTTTTTTATTGTAATTGGATCCTTGCATGATTATTTTTAATCAACTAATGGTTCATCTATATATATATATATATATATATATATATATAATGAGTTATTACAATTGTGATTGTTCATTACATTAAAAGCTTGAAAATTATACATTAGAATATAGAAATGTAATGAACCATTACATTATATAATTTATTAAATCCAACCAAAAATACCATTGTTTTAACATGAAACACAAGATTTGAAGCCAGTCGAACATATAGGCAATAAGTCTTCTTAATCATCCACATTCGCGTGCTACATATGATGTACTCTGTCCGTATTTGATAAGGAAATAGTTGCTTGCTTTTTGCAGTGCTTGCTTTTTGCAGCACCATGAATTGTAGTTGAACCTATGAAAATAGCTAGAAGTTGAACACCTTGACAATGGATCTATAGCCAAATCTACAAATGTGAACCCTGACAAAATGAATTCCAGTCCTCTCTTGCGAACGATTCCACGTGTTAAAGTTCCTTACATATATTACAGTATGCCTGTGTTAGCTTCCAGAAGACTCATTAGTATCAGTATTCCTGTAATACTTCTTTTTTAAAATATTTTTTTTAAATATCAAAATAATTTATTTTTAAAAAATTATTTTAATATCAGTATATTAAAATATTCAGAAAGCATGTGAAAAAAATTAATTTCAAACAAAACATTATAAAAAAATTAGCTTTTCAAAGTATTTTAATACAAAAACAGCCAGAATCTGAGTATTTCCTCTGAAGCTTCAACCTAAATTGATAAACTAATACCAAGTTTTGTTATTGTCAAAAGCTTCTAAAAGCTTTTTATATATTTGAGCAATTTTGAGTTGTCCTTCTTCAACTTACCAATTTCAACTTTTGTTCCATTAGAGTAGATGTTGGCTTGCAAACTGCTATATTGAAGATCTTTCCTAGCATAATTTGTTTGAGAAAGGATAATAGCTGCCTCTCACTTAGAGGCCTCCAAATGAAAATAGTATTGAAAACTATCCGATGATAAGGCTTCCGCATTTTCTAATATGGGTATGTGGGATGGCTTTTCATGGGTTTGGAACTCCAGGTGGAGAAGAGCCTTGAGGGTGTGTGAGGCTATTCTATTTAAGTACCTTTATAAGAAACTATAACTGGTGTTTTTATAGGAAGAAACAAAGGATTTGCTAATTTGAAAACATAACAACAATGGTGAATATTTAGTTAAACCTCTAAGTTTCTTACTTGCCTCATGGTATTGCAAATAACTATAACTCTTTTATTGGGTATTGGAGGGGGTTGGTTCCTCCTACGGTTGAAGTCTTTTTGTTGGATGGCCCTTCTTAGAAAAGTTAACACAAAGGGAGTTTCGGTTAAAAAAAAGGCATTCTTGATGCTAATGAGGCCAAGTGTTCATAATGTCGGGTTTGTGAGGAAACTGTAGCTCATGTTATTCTTCACTGCTATAAACATTTGAGGGTCTAGTCTAGATTTGCGGATTGGTAGGGGGTCTTTTGGTGCTGGCCAATAGACATGTCTTCTCTTTTTAATCAGCGAGTGGATATGGTTCGTGGAAAGTTTCAGATGAAGGTATGGACCATGATATTCTTTGATATTTCATGGTCTTTATGGATTCTATGAAATGAAAAGGTGTTCAATAATAGAGTACCTGATTATGATACAAATTTATTTTTTTTTAATCCTAACAAGATTGTGTTTGGTTAAAAGCCATCTATTCAGATTTTTATTACTCTACAATAGATTTATTGATGTCAGTTGGGGAACTGGTTTTTTGGATGAATGTCATTAGCAATAGGCCTACTTATACTACAATCCTCTTGATAGTAACTCTCTAAAATAGAATGTTGATGACTCTTACAAGGGTAAACTTGGGATTACCGATATTAGAGGGGTATTAAAAGATTATTTTGGAGTTGTAAGAGGTGTTTCTCTTGGATGGTAATAAAGACTCGAAGCTGAGCTACTAATACTTGTAAAAGCTTTTAAATTGTCTTCCTCAAGGGATGATTTGAAGGCTCTGATATCACTAAATTTTCTGAAATATATATATATATATATAAACAATAAATTTAATAAATTTTAATTAATACATTATATTAAAAGCAACAACACCCTTGGCTATTGCTATTTGGTCTGCAGTTAGCGGTAGACAGTGAACCCACTATTAGCTTAAGCAAGAAGAAAGGGGTAGAATTATGATTATCCCACTTAACTTAGTTGAGGGTTTTTCAAGGGGTAGAATTACAATTGTACCTTTGAAACTTATATATAATTACATATCTAGGGTGTATTTAGGGCAGAATTATGAATTTTCCCCTCCTAGTATAAAATATTAATTTCATATTTTAAGATTAAAATGCTAATTAAATTTATTATAGAATTAACTTTACTAATTAGATTAGGATTGAATTAAGTTGTTTAATTAAAAAATTTTGATTTTGTATTATCCTATTTAGAAGAGGATTTAATTAAAATATTTAATTAAATATTATTTAGAAAAATAGTTTTTCTAAAATATAGAAAGATTTTAAGATATAAAATTTTATTTATTTGATCCTAAAATTATTTAGGATATTTTCAAAGAAAAATTGTGTTAAGTATATTTATTATATTTAGAAAATTATCAAATTAGATTTGATATAATATTTTAAAATTGCACATAAAGCTAATACTTAGAATAGAAGCATGCAATATATGTATTTATGCATATTAATTAATATGTTATTATGCATAATTAATTGTTATGAACATTACAAGATCAATGTGATTGTTTTTTATATATATAGTTGAATGACTATAATATTAAATATGATTTGTTTGTTTTGTCTTTTCTCTTCTTCTTTTTTTTGTAAAATGTTTTTCTTGTATAATTTTGAATGTAACTAAAGTTTTCTTATTAAATTATATAAATATTATGTAATTTAGAAATGTAAGAATTTAAATAAAAAAATTAATTTTGTAATTGCAGATTAAGAAAGAATGGTGGTAAATAATACAATTATGCTGCTCGTATAGAACTTATAAAGATTTGCAACAACGATCTAGGTTTTGAAGGCCTAATTCTTTTTTAGAGAATTAGTTTATATATATTCATAATTATCCAATTAAAATGAGGAATGTATGCTAATATATAATTGTTATATATGATATATTAATTATACCATGCAATGAGACCCAATTAAAATTGATAATAAATTCCTTGTTGATATATTAAGTGCATGATAAGAATATGATTTGTTATCTTTTGATTTTATATGCATAAAACAATATTTGTATTAATGGATAACTTGTTGAGATACTCCAAAGTTAACATTAATTGAATATATTTAATTCTATAAAATTAGATAATACTTAACAAAATTGAGTGATTTGAAAATGAGTTACTTCTTGTATAAGATTAAAGGCAATAATTAGAAAAAATATATATGATACTTTTAGAAAAAAAATTATCATTTAACTGATTTAGAATTCATATAAAAATAATATAATTGATATATTATGTTATTTATCTAATATAATTTATTTTGATTTCTTAAGATAGTAGAGGTTATTTTGATACATTATGTTATGTTATAGAATCCTATCCCACAAGGAAATCTAAGTAAGATTTCTGAATTAATAATGAGGGTTATTAATTTTGTTAAAAAAAATAGAGATCAAGTTAATATCAAAAACCTTATCTGAATTTAATTTTAGTTATGTTTGCAAGAAACTAATAATCTCTATAATTTCATAAATAAGTTAATAGGTCAAAAATAAGTAATAAAATATACCTACGCATCATATTTATTGCTAACAAATGGAATTGGAGTGTCTTGAGTAGTTCAGCCACAAGCTTATTGGCAGTGGTTTAGCATCCCGCCTGTTGAATTGTTTTAGCATATTAATTGTTCAAAAAGCTCTTACTTTAGGATTCTTATTTCAACCCACAAGTTTAGATTTACAAGCCACAGAGTTTGTTTTCTAGAGGAGCAGGTAAATTAAATGGCGTTTCAATGGGCAACTCATTGGTAGTATGGTTGTATGCCTAGTTTTGGAACAAGACTTGGAAAGCGACCAAAATTCAATGGTTTTTTGTTCAGATTATATCTGATATGGTAAATACATTTAGTATGGTCATCCCTAGGATTTTTTTCTCTAAGACCGAGGAAATTTCATGTATTGTGTTTTAAATCTGATGTTCATCTTGTAATAATGCTATTTTAGACAAAGCATATATAGATTGTCCACGAAGATATGCATCTAAAGAAAATGACTTTGGAAAATCCTATCTCTTGAAAGATCCTCTTTCCTATCTCTTGAAAGATCCTCTTTACCTGTATCTAAACAATCTTTTCCCACCTCACTAGAATTCATCTTGATGCTTTTCCTCTCCTTTAAGGAGTCTGGGGAAGTGGGTGTTGAATTTTGGTGAAAAGTTGACACAAAAAGCATCTATTAATATGATCTATCATATCATAGCATGCTCAGTTATATTCCGTTCTTCCAACGCACACATACGCACACGTTCGTATTCGTAGTATTAGTTCTCGAAACCGAGGATATTAATTTCCTTGTAGCGTCGTATCAAAATTTTTGATAGCCAAGAACAACATAGCTAACGTTCGAATAGGCAGGGCCGTTGGTGGTGTTGGTCTAAATCTGCTATATATATATGGTCTTCAAAGAAGAATTGCCCCAACTTAATTAAACCTTTGTTTTGGCAAGTAAGTTATGGTGAATTTGGTGCTAAAAAATTAAGGCATTTCTTAAGTGTTCATAAGTGAGTTGCGTCTTCAATTCCTAGTTAATATGGGATTTTGCCCAGATCATTTTGGTCTTCCACTTTCGCTAAAGGACAAAAAAATTGAACATTGAACAAAAACCAATATATCACGACTGTCGTTTTGTGTGTTAATTTAAAGATGCAATGGTTCCTTCATTTAAACAGACAGAGACACCCAAATTGATGGATTTTATCTAAGTATTCTCTACCAACGTAATTAATTCCTTTAATATTCAATAGAACATAAGAAGATGAGGAATTTGCATTCTTTGTCATTCTTCTCCAATGAAATTGCACTGAAGGAGCTTTGAAGATTACGTGATGAATGAATGATCTGATCACCAATGGTAACACATTGTATTTGCACCAACACACTCATTAAATAACTTGCATTTTCAGACTCTAAAAACCCTCGAAGATCATATCTCGATCGATCTTTCTGTGCTGCACTTTCGGTTTTGATATTCCAACTTGCTAAGATCTTTGGAATCATCGATCCAAAGCTGTCACCGTTGTTCTTTGTATAAAACGACGAAGTTGCCA
Source organism: Populus ilicifolia (assembly GCA_015708895.1). NCBI lineage: Eukaryota > Viridiplantae > Streptophyta > Magnoliopsida > Malpighiales > Salicaceae > Populus > Populus ilicifolia. Next base: position 116,600 of record SRLM01000939.1, read on the forward strand.
AAGCTAGATTCAGTTGCATGAGGAGAATATCAATAATGACCAATTTAATTTTAGATTTTCTTTCTCTATTTTTCGGCAAACTTGTAAATTTTTACTGAAAGAAAGCAAAAATATTTCCACCAGGGTAGGCTATATTATATCTATAATCCAGAAAAATACATAAAAATATAATTAATTAAACTGTCTATAAAATTTATATGAAAAGATTTATAAAAGAAGAGGATATCATATGACAATTAGCATTTCTGAAAAACAATATTACAAATGTTGAATATGCTTGCTATACCTTGGATGATTTTCTAGCTATACGTTCTCATCTATTTCATTCACGTTTCATCGAGAAAAATAAATATGCTGCGTTTGTTCCATTAATTTGGAAAATGATAGTTTGGAAAAAACAACACCTATCTAGGAAATACATGCTCCTACATGATTTGGTTTTCAACTCATTTATTTTTTAAATATGCCAACTAGTAACTAATACATTGAACCCGAAAGAAAATAGAACAAGAAGAGGAAAAGAAAATAAAAAACGGGGGGCTAGTTTTATCATACAAGTGGATAAGTGAAAATCTTTGTCTTTGGGTGCATGATTTTCATCTTGACTGTTTGTCGTTACTGATCTGACATTTCATCGACCATTATTTCAAAGTTTGTTTCTTAGAAAGGTCAGTCTTATTATGTTGGTGCCACTGAACAGTACCTTAACTCTAATTAATGATATCATGTAGATTTGTCTTTCTTGTTTGATAGGTCTTTCTGACATAGTTTGATATGTTTGAGTGTTTCAACTTAACAAGTCTCTTAAACTAATTTAGATGACTCGTAAAATAAGCGTCCATTGGATTTTTATCAAGTTCCACGGTTCAGTAGGAGGAAGGCCTTATTTCCAGGGCCTCGGAATATGCTGGTGAATCTTGAAATGAGGTCAAAACAATCAATTTGAGGAGTCGTCTTACGAATTGTGAGAGGGAAAACAAGGGAAAAAAACCTCAGTTCAATAATATTAGTAGGAGGTGATGGGCGAACATTATGATCAAAGTATTCAGTTCTTTTCTTCTTCTTTTTTTCATGTTTTTACTTTTCTTCCACTCAAACACTTGATTGCGATGGTTGAGAATGACTTGCATTGCTAAGAAGGATGGCATTTTGCTACAGGTTGTGCACATCTATGCTTCTAAAAATGGGCACTCTTTCTTCTAACCTGGAAGATGACATCTGTGCTTCGATATTGTCTAATATGAATATCTAGCAGCCTAGCTAGATGCCTACTTAGTTAGGTCCGTAAAAATGGAAATAAGATCATTAAACTTTGGTTTTGTTGACCATCTGATCATGTCAATGATGGAGCGACAGCAACTGAAAAAAAAAATGCCAACTAAAAAAATAAAGGACTGTAAAACTATACAAATTTGAGTTAACCATTATCAGTTTGAAAGTTAATAGTAGTCTACCATCTGAAAATTAAGTGCCTGTATCCTTTCCTCACTTAAGTGTCTTTTCCCTATTAAAAAAAAAAGAAAAAGAAAAAAGAATACAATATAGTGAAGATAAAGAAAAAATGATCAATTCTCTTGACGCTTAGGGTATATTTGTTTATGCGATTATTTAACATGCTATCCATAGTGTTTTTCAAATTATTTTTATTTAAAAATATTAAATTAATAATTTTTTAAAAGTTTTTCAATAGCTTCATGTACTTGTATTACAAAAAACTAAAAAATATTATTTTAATATATTTCAATTAAAAAACACTTTTACAAATTCACCCAACATCAAATTACAAAATACACACTAAGTCCATTGCATGTTGCATGCAGTAGGATAATAAAATTCATTAAATCTTTAAAATTCTGGTAACACACTTAGCAAAGACAAGATGAGGGAAGAAATTTTCAGGTATATAATTTTAATAGCCAATGGCCTCAAACTAAGAAAATTGATTGAAGAGTCCACTTTAGTTGACTAAAGACTAAATAAAAAAACCATAAAATAACATTAAAATTCAAATTAATAAAAAAAAGGTAGAAAATAAGAAAATAGATAAATGAGAAAGTTATAATCCTATAACTAAAGAAATCTGGACATGATGTGCAAGTTGAATTACTAAAATGGCTTGAAGCGGGTTAATTAGAGTGGATTTTGATCTTAAAAATGGTTTGTGATAGTTTTGCGTTTGTGTCACTAGAGTATTCTCTAATGGATATTAGAGGATTGACAATACAAATAAATAAAATTCTTGATGTTATTTATTATTAACCTATAAGCCAACTTTAAATTTGAATTTATATCTTTAAAAATAAATTTATCTTATATAATCTTAAATTTTAGAATGTGATCTTTTCAAATTACTCAACCATGCATACATTAAAGTTATATACATAAAGTCTTGGTTGTTTCAGTTTTTATGCTTTTTATTTGCTTGTTTATATTCCTAACAAGTAAAAAATATGTGTTAGTTATTATTTTTTATATTTCTATCAAAATTATTTATTTTGTTCTCAATGTTTTAATTTTGTTTTCTAGACTTGATGGATTGTTCCAAGTATATGATGATCATTATACCATGTCTTGAGAATCTTTGGTGAAATTTTGAATTGTGAAGTGTTAGTTATGAATTGTCAAGATTTTTATCAAAATTATATATTTTGTCCTCAATTCTATCATTTTAGATCCTTAGACTTTGAGAGTTCTTCCAAATATATAATGATCATTAAACCACCTATTGAGAATCTTTTGAGAAAATTTGAATTGAGAAATATTTGACTTGTATTATTGTACCATATTTAGTTTTGTATCTCTTTGTGACTAATAAATTTTTATCCCTTAACTTTGTTTCTCTCAAGTGATGAGTAAATTGGTATCCATAGAATAATGGTTTATTTATATTTGTATCTCTTTGATTTTATATTTAATAGTGGTCAGCATAAACTATCATTCATGCAAATGAACTATTTCTACTCTATATTTTCACCATCCATGGTCTCAAGTTAGAACTAGAACTTAGGATTTATAACTATAGTTGTTCATGGATGTCATATGCAAGAATTTGAGAAAGGCATCTATGTTTTTGAAATGAATGAAATAATAAGGCAAATCCAAAAGATTTGTATGTGTCTTAAACAATATGAGAATCGAGATGATAATGATGATAAGAATGACTCTAGAAGTGTTTGTTCTAATAATAATGACAAGAATGTTAATCCATTATAGACCAAACAATAATGCTAGTGATGGTTTTTCTTCTCAATATCAAAAAAGAATAATAGGCATCATCAATATTCTAATGTAAAAGATGATATTCTTGAATTCAATAGAAAAATGCAACATAACAAGTTCATTGATGAGCTCTAAACTATTAGAAAGGCTTTTAATTTCAAAAAGTATCCATATGAAAGAAAAGTGAAGTCTATTAATCTTAAACTTAGAAAACATGCTTCTTTATAGTGGGAAAATCTTGTAGTAAAGGGCTAATGAGAGCAACAATATGATCAAGTCTTAGAAGAAGATGAAAAGAGAGTTTAAAAAGAGTTTCTTTCTTGAACACTATTTCTTGTGTTTTAAATCTAAAACATTTTGGACTAATAGTAGAAGAGTATCATATGGAATTTGAATCGTTCATGCTAAGGTATGATATTTTTCCAATATAGTTTCATTCTTTTGATTATTATTTTTTTGGCATGTTATTAAATTGATTTTTATTTTTAATTTCACTTTTCAAATCAAAAATCAATTATATTTTATATTTTAATTTTTATCCTTATTCTTTTAATTTTTATTCTCTTTTTTTAATTCTTTTGTATAATTAAAATTCTTTTTTCAATTTAATACTTCAACATTTGATTGAATGCGAGTAAGGTTTTATTATTATTTCAAATATGGTGCTTCCGATTTAGTAACTTGGATCACAAGTTTAAAAAGTTCATGCAGGTTAGAATTATTTTTTAATAAAAAATAGACTTTGTGATTTCTATTATTTTCTTTTATATCTGGTTATGCTAATCTCATGACATGAATCGTAGGTTTGATATGATAACCCGGGTTGGTTTGTCTCTGATTACCAGGATTACAAGTTTTTCATACTAACTCGAGTTGAATTATACCAATTGTTTTAAATCCTTTTTGCCTAATTTAGTCATTTTGTATTTAATATTCTAGAAATTGAGTTACATTATTTATGTCCTTTAAAACAAAATCTAATGTATCATTATCACTTCTTCTTCTTCTTTAATTTGATCCATATGTTGTCTTTGTCTATTTTTTTTATTGTCTAATTAAAATAAAATCAGCTTATTTGATCAATTTAGGTTTATGATTCACGTTATAGATTAGTCTTCCTTTTTTGAAATGTTTTTACAACAACTACATATTATTTTATATGCACAAAAAAAGGATCCACGATATAGCACAAGTCTAACTAGTGAATTACTATTTTGAAAGTTCAATCTTTATGTTTGGAAAATATCATGACAACAATAATGATGAAAATTGTTATTTAAAGTAACATATATTGTTATTAAATTCGACTTGGCATAATGATTCAACCTGATAACCAATAATTAAAAATAATAATAATGGTGAAAATTGAAATTTCAAGTAACAACAATAGCTATTAAATCTGACCTAACATGATGATTTGACCGGGTAATTTATTGATTAAAAGTCTAACCCAAACAAGATATCATTTAGAATTAATTTGAAGATTAACCTAATTAAACTTTGATTGACCTAACTAAGTTCGAGTTGGCCTAATTAAATATAAGTAATTTCGTTGACTTGACAAATCTGAGTGAAATTTAAGATTTTTTTTATCTCAAAATATTCTCATTTATTAAAAAACAATCTAAAATGACTTTCTTTCATGTTGGAGTATAAATATTTCCAATCTCAGCCTTGAATTGGGTATGATAATTATGGTAATTTTATTGATATGAATAATAAACTAAACTTTTTAGCATACCTAAACTTAAGTTGTCCTTACAAAGGTACCATGAATTAATGTGGCAACATGCCAAATAACTCCATAGGTGAAGAATTTATATACGTGATTATTATCAAATTTTTCAACAAACTAGATATAATAACTAAATATTTATTCTAGAATTTAAAACTCTAAAAAAAACAAACAAAACAATGAGATATGTATAACTCCACTTAAAGCAATTTTAAAAAAATAATTATGTGTCTGAATTTTCAAATAACTTAATATTAAAAAATGAAATTAAAAAAAAATTGAGTTCTTGGAGAGTAAATGAAAAAAATCAATAAAAAATAAATTGAGTCAACTCAAGATAATTTATCAAACTCGTGACTTGAATCATGAAATCAAGATAACCACATAGAAAACAAATAGAAACAAATTACAAAACTCATTTATAAAAAATAAAAAAAGACCTAAAATAAAATAGAGTCAATATATGTTAACATGGTAAACCCGTGAACCAGATCATAAAATTAAGATAACTCGTAGAAAACAAACAAAAAAAAATACAAATCTTAAGTTCTAATCAATTTAATGTAGAATGATGAATTAAAAAAATCAATTAGAAAAAATAAGAAAAATGATCCAAATCAATCCATTAAATTCATTACATGAGTTATGAGATTATGATAAATTCATAAAAAAATAAATTAAATAAATTATAAAACCTCACTATTAGCATATCTAACACTAAAAGTATTTTTTAAAGAAAAAATAAAATTTATAAGATTGGTATATAAACCAATAAAAAAAAAGTGAAAAGAAACTCTTTTATGTGAATTTGTTGTTAGCAGAATTATTGGTTTTACTAGGATACTTCATTATTGTTTTTTCTTATAATTGTGGTTGGTAATACATTCTACAACAGTGATTATATCACCGAAAGATTTACTTTCTATCATGTAAAATATTTAATAACCTAGAATTACGTACACCCTTGTGTTAGGATACACTTTTTTGGCGTGTAAAGTGTGGAAATTTCAAAGTAGAAAACAAGTTGGTTATTGTCTCAATCAGTTTGCCCTTTGCCATAACAAGAATTAATGTGGGGTTGATGCCCGTCGTGTAACTGAAAAGGATAGCAATTTGTTTTTTTTTTTTTTTTGACGGCTATATAGTCTAGAGGTTCCGGCGTCCCCCCCTCCCCCAATCAGCTTCCTTGTAAACAAATTACATCACGGACTTCAGCTCAATTGAAAACGATATTAAGGGCTCCAATTTATTTGACCATTTTAGTTCATTTTCTTGGGAAATGCATAATAATTACCCGTCTAATTATCCCCGACATATGCCTTGCCTCCATATGTATTCATGCTATACCTAGAAGGACTAACTCAATGTCTCCTCATTTTTCTGTTGTAGAAGGATTTGAAATTTTTTAATTTTTTTATTTGATAGCAAAAATGATTTTTTTAAAATAAAAAAAATATTATTTTAATTTTAAAAGCAATTATTATTATACTTATAAACATCCCATAAAAAAAATTACTTGAATAGATGATCATTAACGATATAATCATTTTATTTATCATGCATGAATTTCTAGATTGTCAATATTTGGCCACTAGCTAGTAAAATAAATTCTTTGCTTGTAACGCTAATTACACGATGAAAAGAATTTCAGCTTTTCTAGTTTATGCTCGAAACTGTGGGGACTCTGCTCGGATCAACATGACCAACCCTCTGTTTTGTTTTTTTAATTACTTTCATTCCCAGCTCTAAAATAGAAAAAAAAAATGTAAGCATTTTCTTTCCCTCGATAGCATAAATGCCAAGCAGACACTCAAAGCCAGATGGCTGCTCATTATAGATAGTAACACTTCTGTCCCTCCTGCCCCCCCATCTCACACGCACCCCCCC